>JAXQGS010001117.1:0-11828 GCA_037040325.1 Mucor sp. M7501 | reverse complement strand
AAACAATCGTAGAAACGCATTGGAGCATGTAAAAGTGTCTTCGGATCAATTTACTATAGTGTTTGTAGACCTTTCCTATAAAAACGTGTTTTGCATTTTTTGACAGTTACTCCCTACAGACTAAAGAGATTGCTTTGAAATTAACACCATTGGATTCCTCGTTCAATTTTACATGTATAGGTCTAGAGAAATACCTGCTGTTCAAGTAGAAGAATCTTGAGTAATTGGCCCTGAAAGATTTTTGGATGTCCAAAACAAGAATTTGGAGGACCAGTGGCGGCAGCTCTGAAATTCAATCCCAGTCAAGGCGTGTTTTGCCCTGGCAATGACCTTTTGTATAGTAAAAGACACTATAGACGTCTAATTCCTGCCCAGTGCTCCTGCCCTGATCACACCATCTTTCCAAAATAAATTTTTTTATTGCGAACCAAATCATATTAACGATGTTGCAACTATAGTAATAATTGATGGTGCAAATAGTAATACTCGCTGTTACACAGTACGTATCCAATGTTGAATAAACATTTGAGATCATGCATTGAACTGATTGAGGCAGCCTGATTCAGTTTAAACCATTGCTTCCAAAATGCAAAACGCGAGGATTGGTTTCTTAGTAAACGATCTTAATAGTACCCTTTTCTAAGATCAAAGGCTCACATCTTTTCAATGACCTTGATTGTATGTGTCAAAGTTTTTGAGATCCCTCATTTATCTCTGATGATATGTGCATTCTTTTACTAATTTATGTTAAAAAGCACAATGATGAGATAAATGTGTCTTGTTGGATCAGAGACAACAGAGAAACTTCAGTGTCGAGTGTAGCAAAAGCAGTCGGTTACTTTTGTGATGTGCTTATAAAGTTTATTTGAGTAAAAAGGCTATGATATCCTCATCTCACATGGAAAAGTGGAATATACTTGGTTTTGGTATGGACAGGGAAGGTAGGTATGGATTATATCTTCTTTTTTTTTTCTGCAATAGCTGTTTGTCTGTTTTATAAGCAATGAGTGTGTTATGGAGTTCCAATATATTACTATGTCAAGCTAATTGTGTTGCCAATTTGCTTAGAAATGATCATTTTGAAGTGTGTTATTTCTGTATAGTTTGCGGCACTCAATTGTTCCAGTGATCCACTTGCGAACTCTTTTGATGCTTTCTGCCTTGGTCTATGTCCATGTATTAGCCTATTTTGATACACAAACGTTGATCATATAATGCCTATTCACATACAAACTCGTACTCTTTCTCGGTCATCATTTTACTCAGCACATCCTTTCGATGTAACTCGACGTGTCCTCTTATAAGTTTCTTTACAAGCAACATTCTTTCTGTTTCTGGTTCAGGTGGCACATTAAGCTTGTACACAGTACGCGAAGGGTCACAGAAAGGGCATTCCCATAGTTCGCCTTGTACTGAAGGGCTGAATGTCTTGACCTGGATCAAATCGAGTGAATATGCGCTTATAATTCATGCATGGACCGAGATTCATTTGATTGCTGTATTTTTCTTTACCTCTTCGAGTATGTTTCGCTTTGTAGTTTGGTTGATGAGTTTAGAGAACATTTTTTTTTGCAAGCAAAAAGAGAAAGAAGATGGAAAAAGAAAATTAAGGTTTTTGGTAATGCTGATATTTTGTTTGGCAAGCTCATTGGGTTTTATCCATCGTGCCTGAGGAGAGCAGTAACTGCACATCCAATAGATTTATAACTCTGTGTAAAGGTGTATAAGAGAGAAAGGGTTATTTATCTAGATTTTTACGCAATATATACAATCCCTTTGCCATCTTGTATCCGTCTTGATATTACCTTGACATAAAGAATGGCCATGGCATACAGTGTTACCCCACAGTCGGATCAAGAAATCATGTAACAACTGGTTGAAATGAAGCCGAGCTTATGGAGTGTGTCGCAATATTAATAATAGATGGTTTATTGTACAAAGACGATGTATTAGAATTAGTGGTAAATGGTAATTAATGTTTGCTATATCCTGCACTAGAAGGTACAAAAAAGCCAGCATGTAGATGGCATAGTGTACTTGTCGAATCAACAATGATTAAAACGGTGCTTTGAGCATGTACAATTGGCTTCTTACTTGGATAGTAGTGTGTAGACTTCTCTATTCGAACTCAAGGATAGTTTGTATAGTATGTTGCATTTGACGGATTTATACGTTTGTTTCATCTGATCTATCTGCTGAGAGATGCTTGCTTTGATGGGTGTTTTTGCCTTGGTCTTCTTTTCGTTTTTTATAAATGTCTCTGCGGGATGTATAGCAACCATGATAAAATGTAGAGAAAGAGGAGAGTGTTACGCCCATGGATGTATCACTCTTTATACGAAATTTCTGTTTGTTTAGGAGATGACAACTATGAAATGATGCTCCCTTAAACACTAAAATGTACCCAGTATTTGCTCCTTTATGATTCCATTTTATTACATTTAAAAATCTCTTAAAATCATGACTACAGAATCCATTCTTGATTTAGCAACTTCTAATCGTTCAATGATCTTGTCCATATTTGCAATTTCCTTCTTTTCGCCCTCACCAAGCAGATCTGGATTCTCCAACACATCTTTTCTGAGGGTTTTATCAATGAGACGCTTGCGAATACTAAGCTCGAACTCTTTGCGCTGTTGCAGGTTGCAGATGGCACGATAGGCATCCACCAATAACTCTTCGTAACACTTTTCCAATGGAACATACCACAGATGGAAGCATCTACCAGGCGCACGGTCAGCAGATCTAGGGATCTCCTGAATCTCAACAAAACCCTTTGTCTTTAACAATGCTAGCTTTTCTCGAGTGTCTTTAGGAGGCAGCATGGCTAGTTTCTGAACTTGAGATTCATCCAATTTACCGCGTTCAATGAGGATTCTAAGAATACGACATGTAGCAACACCGTAACGCTCACGGACCAGCCCTTCCACAACTCTTCTCTTCATTGTATGGCGCAACTTTGCAAAATTAACAGCGTACTGACTAGCGCCTCGTTCATCCTTTGACTTTACAAAGCCGGCAGTGTCTGTTTTCAGTAAGGTGATGTAGCCGCGCACTGTCTCCTGCAAACTGGGGGCTTTTTTAGGGTCAAGAGGGTCCTTTGGCAAGCTGATGTCTCCTCGAGTTGCAATGTCGCTTTTAGCAACAAAGTTGGCGATATGGATTGGGGTTGCAGATGCTATATACCATTCAACATGAGTGTCATGCAATCAAACATGGACGCACAGCACTTACGAGAATCGTCTTCCTTTAATGAATACATCTTGTCTTTGCCATACTCTAAAAAGGCCTTGACAATCTCGCCAGCTGTACGATTGATGCGCTCTGTAGCAAAGTCGACAATGGATTCGTTTCTAAACACCATGTTGAATTTGTCATAGTTGACGGCAAAAAAGATCTTTTCGTCCACCTCTTCTGCATTCAAATCTTCCAGGTCGTCGTCTCCTCCGTATTCCTCAATGGCAGCACGCTTACGCTGATACTCGATGGGATCCAATGCTTTACGCTTCATACCGACAGTCTCAATCGAACTGTATTCGGCGTCGATTTGTGCTTTGGCGTTGGTTTTCACCTGCTGGAGCTCCTTGGCTGTCATGATGGTGTATTTCTCTGTCTCCTTCTCGGCTGCTGCTAGGTAACGATCCATGGTAGAGCGACTGTGTTCTGGCATTACTGCTTTGATATAGTGAGTTGACACCAGTTTGGTGAATGTCTGTACATGTTTGTCTATTTCTAATGACACATGCTGTTAGATCAAAGTAGAGTAGGTGCTTTGCATGTGTTTTTTACTTGATTGTTTGCCGTGCTCATCCAGCCATTTTCTAACAGCTGTCAGTGTCATGCGTCCATTGGTGAATAAGAGCTTGCAAATCGTCGTGGCCTATAAAACAGCAGCGTAATTAGCATCTGCAACACATTATGTGCATCCCAGATTTGGTGTACCTCTTGTCCAAAGCGGTCCTCCACATCTCGAAGTATAGAGCCCATACGCAAGCGCATCATGATTCTCTCGGCATCAGTGGTATAATAAGTAGGCTCGGTCTTGCCATCAGGTGATTCCGAAAAGAAGGTGATGCCATGTTGAATAAGCACAACAAGACATTCTCGCACTTGTTTTGCTGGTAGACCGGTGAATCGAACCAAGTCTGGAAGTGTTAATCGACCTTTCAAGAGCATTTGACGGCCCACTTTCTATCCACACACACATTACGAAATCAACATGAGCGCCTAGATCTCTTTTTTAACTCGACAGATTACTTACTGATACAAAGGGCCCAAAATCTTCAATCAAAATTTCTTTACATAAACGAGATTCAGAGGACATGTTGGATTGATAGTCTCGGTTAATTGAGAAGTATAAACTGCTTCCAAACGAGTAATGCCTCTGATTTTTTGAACAAAAAATTGAGGCTTGGAAGGATGCGCACTGTGACCCTTTTTTGCGCTTGACATGAGGATGGTCCACCATGCTACGTTGCCTTCTACAGCTGCCTCAAGCTGGTATGAAACTTGGTATCTTGTCAATAACATGTCTTTATCACGCAGTGCGCCTTGATGCTCTATTTAATCAAATTGCTGATGATTTCTAGGTAGCAATGCGGTAGAGCATTCTACTACAGAAATCAAATGTGTGGCATCGGGGCGCTTCATAAATTTATTATGTATGGTATCTTGTAAAGTTTATTAATTAACTAAACTGCTTCTCGTCTCTTCATTGCTGATGAGCATTGGAGGGGCTATTGGGGGTCAGTTGCTGATCTTCCAATTTGACTAGACGCAATGGTGGATACACTTCCTCTTGCTGCTTTGCGATAGTGCATAGCTCTTGAAAAAATCTAAAGAAAACACAGTGGTTTAGATGCAATCTCTTCCAGTAGTTATCACTGCACCTACTTTATCTTGTCAGGCTTTTGATATGCAGTGACAATACCACTTGTACTGGGCATGACAAACATGACAGTTTCACCCTTTTCGCCCTCTGAAGATAGCCATTTGATATTGTGCTCTTTCGGCTGAAGACCCATACTGCATTTCTTGCCAGAGTATATCTCGTAGATGCCTTTTCCTACAAAGCATGCAACTCTCGGACGAAGCGTCTCAAATTTGCGATTCAGCGTTGGAATGCCTTCTCTCTGCTCTGCGAGTGACAGATCAGTTTGTCTACGACTTGCTCTTGCAGTCAGATTTGTGAATCCTAGTCGAAAGAGTGCTGGTAAATCCACATCGTCTGTAAATGTCACTTTGCGGTCCACTAGACCACTCTCTGATAGACAGGGCCAAAAGTGGTTTGTGGGGCCTGCATAATGATGGCCCTTGGCAGCACTGGTCAAACCTGGATTTATGCCTACAAAGAGCACTTTTAAATCAACGTCTACATTGTCAGGTACGCCTTGTGGGATGTGTCCAATGTCGGCTTCTTGTTTGATTTTCTTGACTTGCTCCTTTTTAAAATAGGGTGATATTTTGGCAGTTTCCTGCTTCAACAACTGCACGGAGCGTCTTGTTTTCATTTGCTTTGGGTGGAAAAGAAATACTAACTAATAGAACGACTACGGTTTATTGGGTTGAGTGTGTGTCATTTGCAGGAATTTGAATGTCATGAAACAGTCCTCGGCTGCTAGGGAATTTACAGAGAATAATTGTACATGTTTGGTTTTAAGGGAAGGAAAAGAATATAGTAAAGGACTGTGTGGATAAACTGTATATAGGAGAGAAGAAAAAGAATTGCAAATAAAATGATACAGAAATGAAAGTAAAGAAATTAAAAACAGAAAACGTTGGAAGCATGCAGTGAAAAATATTAAATCTAAAGTATCTACTTTCAAATGCCTGATCTCGGTCTTTCGCTGGTGGAGGATTTTCCTTCTGGCGATGGTTGTGGTGGTATGTTATTAGGTGTAACCACGTTCTTTTCGGTTGGCGAGTTGCTGTTTTGTTCCATTGAAGATTGCTTTTGCAGTAGCTGTTTGTCCTGCTGCTTGATCTCTTCCCAGATGCCGATATTTTCGTTGATCTGATCTACGGTGAATTGCATACCTACGAGGGACAGCCCATCAATACCACCGTTCACTCATCCGCACACACACATCATACTTACAAGGAGTTACTTTGCTGACGGATTCAAACAGCTTTAGCGCAACAAATCGTTTGAATGTAAGTTGGAAATCCTCTAGAGGAATCTTTCCTCTTTCGTTGATGGGTAAAACAGACATGCCTAGCTCTTTTTCCAGGTCACCTTGCTCAAAGAATTCCTCTGCCAGGATCTTGGCCCATCGTTTGGCTGATTCAAATGGTCGAGCCTAGAATCAAAGCGTGTTAATTACCAGTGACACCTTTTCCTCGCATCAAGTGAGCCTCTCTACTTACACAGTTACTGATATCAGCACATTTGATCAATGCTCCACAAATCAGAATCTTTTCCTTTTCGCAGGCTGCTTTATCAGTAAAGTCGATTTCCTTTCTTTTCAGTCGTTGTGCCTGATCCTGGATCTTTGTGACATACTCGTCGTGCATGCTCATATCTGTGGCAAGAATGCTGTTCACCACAATCTTGCGAAACGCTAATGTAACCTTGTTAGCATCATGATTTAATACCTGTGGATGAGAATAAAAAAACTTACTAGCATATTCTGGGTTAGAGCGAAGATCAGTCAGCTGACTAAAGCAGTGTTCTCTCAGTAAATGAAAAAATGACATGGCGTGGAAGCTCTCTAGAACGGATTTATCATTGTAAAGAATGGCTAGTGGTGCTGAAGTAGTGATCTAGTCAAAAGAGAGAGAGAGAGACTCGGTTAGAGCCGAATAATACAAAAAGAAAAAAGATAGTTTGTGCGTTACCATGAAACTATTATTCACACCAGGATGTCCAACATCATGACCAATACTAGCCATGAGCAACGCGAAAATGTCCAATGGCTGAAACAGATTCTTGATGTCTGACTGAACAGAGTCAAAGGAGACGTCTGGATCCATGGGCTGTAAAACGCCTAGTCTGCACAAGAAATAGTAGTTTGCCTGTAGTACGTCCACTGCATGTCGAAAATTGTGATAAGGATTCGTGCTGTGATAGGAATTACAAATGTCAAAGACAAAGTGGTACAAATCACCTAAGGATTTTTTTGTTTTTAGTACGGGTCAAGGCGTCCACGTGTTTTGAGGTTTGTACCACTTACCACTGGGAACACGGAGTGCTTTAAGCTCGTCAAAGGTCGAGAGAACTTGGCTCAAAATCATGTAGACAACTTGAATCAGGTCCTTGTTATCCAAATCAAGCGGCAGAAAATCCCAAGTGCAAATCTGGACTTGAAGGTAGTCTTTGCGATCACTATTCAAACATTGGCATAAGTCCAATTTCTCAAGGAGGTTTCTATGGTGATCGTACTTTAACATGGATGCCATTGAAGATCGTCTGACACTGGGTTTGGGGGTATAATAATCCGCCACAAGTTTTGATAGCCTGACAATCAAAAAAAAAGGGTACAGGTCAACAGCCCTGTTGCTACATCTCGCACCAAAAATGATCACTTACCATTGCTCTTGACGGAACACTCCCTTAAGACGTCCTTTGAACTTTGCCCATATCTCTCCACATTCCGAATCTTTTTCGTTTGGATTCACTGTTGATACCTGATTTACATTCTGCATAATTTTTTCGCTTCGTTCAACATGATATCGAGTAACATTCTATACAGCCCAAAAAAAATCAATCGGCTTGTGCAATGCAAAAAGATAGCAATATTCACATACCAAAAATAATGTTTTTATAACATCCTTGGACATTGGCTTGAGTACAAAATCGGCTGCTCCTTCGTGTAAGCACTTGACCATGAATGCCGGAGAATCCTGATACGAACAGACTGAAAGAGAAAGTTTGGTGAGATTGCTACGTTCTTTGTCGCCTCTTCTTTTTTTACCTATTGGAACAACATTGGTCAAAAGTCCTTGTCGCAATAAGTGAACAGTCTGCACTAGTAAATCGGGGCAATCCTCGGGAGACTTCATGTGGCATGATTCAGCATCGATCAGCAAAAGAGTCGACGTTGTTTCGTTTTGTTGTTGCTCTTTGAGTTCGGCAATGATGTCTGATTTTCTCGTCTGAACGACAACTAGCCACACAATACAATGTTAGCTCATTGATGTCGATTGACAGTGATGCATTCGCTGCAAGGCTCACCATTCGAAAATACAGAATAAATCAAATCGAGTGTTTGGTCGCAATCTTCCTTTGAGTCATTGAATACAACGACCGAGCAGTTGTTAGGGTTCAAACGCTTCATAATATCACTGCTAGTTGAGGATTATCTGCCGAGATTCGTTTAGCATTTTGACATTTCATTTTACAAAAAGAAACTTTCGATCTTATTTTACCTATGGGAACACACACACACAGAGTTGAGAAATATTTATATGTACAATAACAAAAGAAGGTGAGATTTTATAATTTTTTCTCAAGCAAGAAAAAGTGAGAGAAGAAAGAGAGAGAGAGAGAAAGAATAAGCGGGGCGCTTCAATGGCCACGCGATATCATATAAAACCGCCATATGATTGGCTCCCCAAAACTGTCAAGACATCCCACTTTTTTTCCATATGGCGACTCTCATCCTTTTGTTGGCATCCGAGTGCTTACAGTCGGGAATAAAAGCGAAACAAGCATCTCCTATTTGACATGTAGGATGAGTGAAAAATGCGAAAAGTGGATTGGGTTTCCCAATCTTCTGTCAAAAGCCTTTGTGTGGGCTTGCAGATTGGATCTCCAATTCAAAATTCGAATGTTCGAAGTGGTTGAAACCAAGGCATTTCTCAAATGCTGAATAAGACTGTCGAGAGACGATGATCTTCTATATACAAGTAAGGGAAATGAAAAGCATTACGATTAAACAGATCATGGGACACAATAGATGATCGAAACCTTCTTTAATCACAGACAAGTGCTCCGTATATCGAGATTAGATGTATGCTTCACTAAGCAAAACTGTAGCATTGGGTTGATGGAAAGACCATGGATACCCATAAAAATGGGCAATTTGTATCAAATCTCGGTATAACAGAAACAGCACCACAGCAAGATGGGGATTTCTTCGATGAGTCATCCTATTCATCAAGTTTCAACTACGCTCGTAGAAGAAAACACATTTCACCGGCATCACCAAGACAAATCAATAAACCAGCATGCTGCATTTTGAGTACATGCGAAAATAGAGCTAGATGTGCAAATGTTTTCAACTTGTGTTCTTTTGGGAAAAGCTCTAGAAATCCCTTGTCTGTAACTCTGATTGAGCAATGATACTTTTCTCCCACATTTAGATCAAGTCGATCCCCTTAAATCTTCCTAAAGCAGTATCAGTAAATGCCACTTAAAACGACCAGCAAAGACTTGTACTATTTTGGTCAAGCAGATGTATTTGAACAATAAACAGGTCTGTCTTCATTAGGTCATAATGATCTCTTTTTCTTTCCCGAACTATTATAGATGTTGCACTCCTCCGTCGGCTGATTCCAATCATTTTTGACCCGAAATAGCGGTAAACATTTAAATAGCTTCAGTTGCATGTTCAGGGGCAGTGGTGCTTCCAGGTCTGTGTGTAAATGTCAATCTATTTTCATTGCATAAGTCTTTAGTTCAGATACTGTCGCTTGGAAAACATTGGCTTACAAGAGCTAGCAAATGGCAGCTTTATAACTCACCTCATTGCTTTGGATCCTGCTAAAAAATACATAGGTTGGCCCAAAAGCATGAGCTACCCCTCATGGTATTGATTGAAAATAAAGTGATCGCGTTTTTGACCACAAAAATAAAGACTTTCATTAAGGTACATCTTGAATCAGAGTGTTTCTATTGATCTAATGCAACTTTTGAAATTGCTTTTGTGAGACCTTTATATGCAAAAGATCGACAATCTTGCCCAAAACCATATTTTGTATTGCTGCAAGTTGCTCAATCTAAATCTCACTTGTATTTAGAGTACCAGTTTTACTTTCAGTCATGTACGAAATGTGTTTGGCACGCGTACTAGTCTGTCAAAGCAAGCGAGCTAATGATTCACATACCATAACTACGCGCATACTATGAATGGCTTTAAAGTCTGCCTTTCACGTCAAGACTACATGCCTTCAATAATGAGAAATGTGAAGAAGATGGTGGCCTATGCAGACTTCAATTGATGTTATCAATCTTACGCTGTTGTGTGTCGAATGCCTGAATGAATGAGAAACCATTGATTCAAAGCGGGATGCAATTCTATTGTTCAAATGCATTTTTTTTCGGGATGTGCCTCCGTTTGCTAAACCTTTTCATTATTATATGGATGTTTCCTTGTTCAACCACATTCAAACCATACCAAAATCCAATCAAACCTTTGAATCATAGACCGTCTGGACCAACATTGATCAATAGCACATCATTTAGCATTTGATGGCTCAACGATACAATTAAGATGGTGAAACCAAAGTTGATAACCAAAGCCAGCCTCAGCTTGTCTTACCAGGACCACCTTTTTTTTTTTTAAAAAAAAAACAAGATAAAAAGGAGAGCTTCTTGCCATTGTAACCTTCTTTTTCTCATTTCATAATCACCTTACACTACACAACAAAAAGAAAATGTCTGCTAAAGTTCATACTTACGAGGAAATTGCTCAACACAACTCTAGAAACGATCTCTGGATTGTCATTGAAGGAAAGGTCTACAATATCACCAAGTTTTTAGATGAGGTATAATCAAAACGTATGTGCATGTCTCTGGGCATTCGGCTCATGTCTTTTATGATAGCACCCTGGTGGTGAGGAGGTTTTGCTTGATGAAGGAGCCAAGGACGCTACTGTTGCTTTCGATGATGTTGGTCATACTGATGATGCTCGCGATCTCCTTGTCAAGTATTACATTGGTGAGGTGGATCCTAACGTAAGTTTATAAGAGGTGGATATGTGGAGTGAAGCAGAGGTCTAACACGGCTTGTATGCTATAGTCTAAGCCTATCAAGGTGGAGAGAGCTGCCGAAGCTATTCCTGATGCACCCAAGGGAAAGTAAGTATTAGATTCAGGCATCCATCATGATGAGGAAATATGATTGCTAAATTTGACATTTCTCTACTACAGCCCTCTTCGTATCTTGCTTCCTTTGATCCTCCTTGCTATCTATGTCTACTTTAACTATCTTTAAAAAAAATACCAATTTAATATCTCGTAGAGCACATTTAAAATTTCATATTTATTTCATTTAAACTTTCCATAAAGAAATCATCCAACATTTTAGTATTCAAACCCAAAGTCTGTTGACCTGTTACACACAGGCATCCTGTTAACTATATCATTCAGACAGCAGCACATGAAATTTGGCGTGCTTCATTATCAGCACAAGCAATACCACATGGCTACTGAGCCATAGTAGAACATCTCATCAAAGCTGCCGTCTGATGAACCCAAGAAACAAGCCCAATAATGAGGAGAGACCCTTAACATGTATACTCAAATGTCAGATTTTAAACTGCAGCAGCATGCGATTGGAACCTACAGGACGACGCCTCCAGAGATTGAGCAATTATAGACGTCTATAATGTCGTTTACTATACAAAAGATGGCTGTCAGGGCAAAATCAAGCCTTGGCTGGGATTGAATTTTGGAGAATCCAACTGGTCCTCTGGATCCCCTTCTGGACATCCTCTAAATAAAACCGAAGTGAAAGCTTCCTTATAAAAAAAAAAAAACTTCTGGACATCTCAAACCCTTTCAGGGCAAATTACACAATATTTTTCTACTCGAACAGCAGGTATTTCTTTAAACTCTTACATGTAAAATTGAACGAAGAGTCCAATGGTGTTAATTTCAAAGCGAT
>JAXQGS010001116.1:0-11678 GCA_037040325.1 Mucor sp. M7501 | reverse complement strand
TCCAAATGCATGTGCTTGATAGATCTAATGGTTGCAGTGATCCTGTGCACGGTTCTACGATGCTCCTGTAGTAACTGCAAGCTGTCTTTGACTTGGAGACAAAGACGGCACTGATAGCAGTAGTCCTTGGCATGCTTGTAAAGTTCTGGTTGTGTGCTGTTAGTTAGTTTATTCCTCCTTTAGATGTATCAGTATATCTACCTAACGTGGGTTTGGGTTCTGATGTCTCTTCCTTCTTGATTGCCTTGCCCATCTCCTCGTTTGGCTTCACCTGCATGTTGCTGCTGACGAGCGCCGAAGCGAAATGGTTCTCCTGCTTGACCAGAGTAGTAGTGCAGCTTTCTGATTCTTGTTTGACTTTGAGTGTACAAGTATCAGGTACCAAACCACGAGCATTCGTTTGCAGTGAGAAGTCTTCCCTTTTGATGATGATAGCAACACGCCTAGCTCTACTCCTCAATTTCATTTTGTGAGATAATAGTATGAGAAACACAAAAGAAAGACGCACAAGTGCTTCTTTTGAAACGCGACATTTCTAAGCTTTCGCCACAAAAGATGGTGTAACAAGCGTTTGACTTGAGCATGAGCTATAGCTGCCAACGCAATGTCCAGTGAGCAGCCCTCTAATGTATTTACCACTGTAAAATTGATGATTTCGAATGAAGGAGGTTTTCACCTCGAGAATAAGGTTTTTCACCAAGGTGTTCTTATGCTCAAAACAATCGTAACTTAGAAGCGCATTGGAGTATGTAAAGGTGTATTCAGATCAATTTACTATAGTGTTTGTATGTGACCTCTCCTCCAAAAACGTGTTTTACATCTTTCGACAGTTACTCTTCACAGACTAAAGGTATTGCTTTAAAACTAGCACCGTGGAATTCCTCTTTCAATTTTGCATGCAAGCGTTTAAAGAAATACCTGTTGTTCGAGTAGAAAAATCTTGCGTAATTGCCCCTGAAAGGTTTTGGGATGTCCAGATCCGTGATCTAAAGAGAACCAGTGGGATCTTTGGTCCTGTGCCTTTGTTCAGGCACAGCACAACATTGGCTGTAACAGTGACACAAAAAAATGTACCTGTTTCATGCAAACCGTTTATGTACAATCATAATCAGGCTAAACCAAACACCTCGCTTCTCAATCAGACAATTTTATTTCAAACAACTACAGAATCTTAATCTTCCATGTTTATCAATACAGGACCCACGTTTAACCTTTTTACGTCTGAGCAAATAATCGTAATTCTGCCAATAGCATCCAAAGTTCCTTCATAATTATCATAATTAGGCTGAAATCCGTCATCTCGTTGGTAATAATCACGTTCAGTTGGGAGCTTTTTGTCTTTGGTCAAGTTGACGCCATGAAATGTGGTGTTGGAGCTGGTGCTCAGCTTGACAATATAGCGTCTTATGAACATGGTGTCAATGTTGATCTCACCAAATGTAGTAAATGGCATGTTGAGCACGTAGTTTCGACGCTCCATGTATTCTTCACAGTTGGCGAAATAGGGCGCTATCCAACTCTTAATGTGCTTGACACGTTGAGACATTTGAAAATAGGTTGCAAGACGAACAAAGCTGCCGAGCTCCAGTAGATCCAGTGTAAGTTTGGGCGCTTTTGGGTTGACAATGGATTTCATCGAGGTAATTTTAGGATTGATGGCGGTCAACGACTTGAGCGAAGGCAAACGATTAATACCAAGTTTCACGGCCTCTCCCTGTACAGGGCAAGATTCAGGTTCGTCATAGTCGTCGTACATGTGCTCCACAAGACCATCGCCAAACTGCAATTCCTCAACATCCTCTTTTAAAACTTCATAGACAAGCTTGGCAGCCGACCGTAACTGTAATGTACCTATCTCCAAATCCAAAAGGACCTGTCCTCGATGACCGTCTCTTGCTTTTGACAGGGACTTGATAGAAAAGGTGGTGCCTGCACATGTTGGGACAAGGTTGGATAGTGTTAAATGCTTGATTTGAAAGCACTTTTTCAAGTCTACCAAGGCTTGACGAAGGAGGCTGTTGTGAACGAGTATGTTTTTGACCAAATACTTTGATAGCCCTGTCAAGTATTCAAAGAACCGTTTCAGCGAGTCGCCGTCTGATCTGAAATCCTCGTTCAAGCTTGTGGCTACATTGGATCCATAGTCTATGATTGTGATGTTCAGTTCGGACAACTTGTTAAACTTGTGCATCATGTAATTGAGATCCTCAGCTCGGATGACGGCCATTTCCAAATTCAAACTTTTGGTTGAGGAACGACAAGCAATGGTTGCTGGATTGATACGCTTCAGCGGTTGGAGCACTCGAGTGTTGTCCATGGAAATGTTGACGTTGGTGACAGTTGGTCCCATTTTTTCGATAAATTGATCCATTTCATAAAGGTAGGTAAGAGAGTCAATGTTGATTCTTAGTGTGGTCAGGCGAGGGAATTCCTTTAAATGATCAAACCATGCGACAAACATTGGAGAAGGCTGCCTGTAGCTGTGATGGTGAACGCACATGGTGCTATCCACGATCTGGAGATGCGTCAACGAGTCTTTTAGCTGAAGCATAGCTTGCAGATGATGAACCAGTAGTTGATCTGCCGCAGCATCTTGCAGTTCAAACTCGACATTTCTTAGCTTTGAAAGGTAATGACTGCGCGACAGTACATACAAGGACGTGTAGAAGCTTCTCTGGGCGCTTGGTGGTGCTACATTGCCTGGCCGTCCTTGCACGCGTAAGTTGGTTAGATCTGGACACATGGAGAGCAGCTTCATAAATGCTGCGTGGCTGGCTAGCTCGTAGGTGACCTCAATGTTCTTGAGAGGAAGCTGTTGAATATTCTTGTCTGCGATGAGTTTTTGGGCAATCAACACGTCTAGTGTAAACTGCTCATTGTAAAACGCTTCTTTGGCAATGCTGGACCAGTGTTTGCAGGTCAGCATGAGTTGAAATAGACAGCGCTTTCTTGTGTTCTTCAATCTTGTCCAGTATGGCTTCTAAAAGCTCTTTGGGGATGCTTTCCAAAAAAGATGTTGGCATTATTACGAATAATATAAAAGGAAAAGGGTGTTTGTGCTGCAAAGCGTGTTTTCCCAACATTTTGTATACACGAGAATCGATAACAATGACCAATCAGAATATCAAGCCTATTTGGCATTTTCATGCAAAATTGGTAAACAAGGAATGTTGGCCAAACCCAATACCACTCAAGCCAGAAAGCTTACTGTATCAATAGTATTCAGTGTCAGGCAACCAAGATGATAAAATGAAGCAATTCAAGCCAACTGATGTAAACTTTCTGATTGATGAGTACGTTGGTACTACTATTTGCACCATCGTTAATTCGATTCGGTCCTCCGCAATAAATAATCTGCACCCTTTCATTTGTTTGATTGCTCTTTCTTTCTTTTTACCAAAACTTTTCGCTCAAGTGGAGGTGAAATACATCACATTTACAACGCTTATACCACTCTGCGCTTCATTGAAAACCACAAATGTAAGACAACGCGTTTCTTGACTAACCTATAGTTTTGATTGTATACTCATTCAAAATGTCAACAATAGTATCTATTGCTGTGGTGGAAAGCAATGACGGTATAGTTCACTCATACCAAGATTCAGCATCCACAACTCTACCAACGCCAAAGGAACTTGACAATAATAGACGGGACCCAGAGGAATTCAGTTTCGATGATGGCTGCAGAACAGTGATGAGCAAGGACAAAGGGGGTTTGGTAAGATATCGCGGATTTACGCCGGGAAAACTACATGTTATCAAGGAAATCTCCTGTTGGTGGAGCCAGCACCCTCCTCTACTTGCCACTATCCCCGAACGACAAGAGGCAGCTACCTCTTCAGCATTGTATAAACCCAACAAGGGCATTCACTGGTAGTATCATCTTTAGCAAGGGATTGAATCAAGCAACATTTTACCACAAATCATACAACAGAGTCAATTCTCGAAAATCAACCGTGTATTGGGGGTAAGCGCCGAGGTCTTTGCTGGTGCAATCATTTACACATCCAACGTTTGTTTCATAATATCAACTTATCACCACCTCAAGTCATTCGCTTTGGTTTGCCAATATTCTATGAGACAGAAAAAAGGATGAACAATCCAACTAGTTCATCCGAGAATGTCTCTTCCGCACAAACCGCCAGAATCTATCCAGGGATGCTACTGTTGCCTTTGCAAAAAGAATGATGACTCGACATGTACTTACTACTATAGTGCTTGGTGGGTGGATGGTCAGAGCAGTGTTTCTGTTCGCTGTGGTGCCAAAGTTTTAGAATGCGTTTCTTCCTTCCCATCTGCCGTTCGAAACTTTGCTGACAACGACGCAAGCATTCTGAAAGTCTCCGTTGGATCGACAGGTGTCTTTAGAAACAAATATGGCAACTTGCTTGTCGGCAAAGTATCCAAAGTTGATTCACTGACTGGTACATTCACCGTGGTTGAATACGCTCTTCACTCCCTAGACGGTACGTTGATCACAAGATTCAAAGAATGTCAGCAACACAACCTCCTGTCATCGAATCTGTACGTTACCTGTCGAAAGGCTGCTGGTGGAAACTTTTTTGTCACTGAGCAGAAAGACAAATCATGCAAGATAAACCCAGATGAAGGGGAGCTCATAATAGAAGTGCTTGACCTTTCAAGAAAGTATGGCGCTGCTGGCAACTTGATAAACATCAGCAAGTTTGGCTCCTTCTGATGGGCTTTATGCCATACAAAATTATAGATTTGAACTTGTATAAAAATAAAGAAAAACATTTCAATGCCTTTTTTTCTTATACAAGTGTTTGAGATTATAATCTGAAATAATAGAAATAGGTTTGATCAAATCAAACAAGATGATTACTTTATGCAAGATGTATTCCGTTTGATACTTTGAAGCGAGTGTGTCCTTAATAATAAAGGTGATTTCCCGTTCAAAGATTTGTCAATAGATATTAGGTGATTTCCTGGTCTAGGATGTATCCCAATAAATAACTTTAAAAGATTGTATCCTTAGTAATAAAGGTGATTATCGATATAAAGATTTGTATAATATTTCAGGTGATTATCTGATTTAAGAATGTAACCCAAAATATACTTTAAATGAACGTATCCTTCGCAGTGAAAGGTGATTATTAAAATAAAGATTTGTCAAATAAGAGTCGAGTGATTATCCGTCTAGGAATGTGTCCCAACAATTAACTTTAGATGAATGTATCCTTTGCAATGAAAGGTGATTATCAAAATAAAGATTTAAAGGTAAAAAATTATAGAGAAGGTTACTAGTAGATCTAGAGATGTTCTTATAACAAAGTAAGGTAATTGAGAGTATACAAGTTTATATAATAAACAAGGCTAGGTAATGATTTTAAGCAAGAATAGTCTGAAGATTTTATTAAGAAAAAAAGGGGCATATATATAAGAATTCATATGTTTTGTGTAGCATAGGGAAAAAGGAATTAGGGAACGTGTTGGATCATAGAGGGCTTAGAGTAGTGTGCATAGTGAGGAGCGTATAGACGGGCCGTAACAATATACAAAGTGGGCCGCAACACCACACACCGGATAGGCAGATGCGTCGTCGTTCTCATCCAACTCGACTATTGGCATTGTCTTGTCCTTCAAGTCGATGGCATGGTGCTTCCCCAGCCTAACAAGCAAGAACATCTCATCACCAATTCCATCGATGTCAAGCTTGAACATGAGGATGACAGCGCCTACATAGAAGGCCTTACTCTTGCGACCAGAGTTACTGTAAAAAACAAAGATGTTGATGTGAGTATTGAAAAGTGAGGATAAAGGCAATAATGAATTGAATGCGTGCATCAACATACTACCTCAAATGTACATCCAAGTAATGAACTTTGGCATTGTGCTGCGCTTCAGCTCTCTCAGCATTGTCTAGAATTTCTTCAAGGCCAGAGGAATTGGGAAAAATGCAGAGGCTGTCTGCGTGCTTGAGCCACTCCTGCTCCAAATTGCGGTATTCTTCAATCGTAATGTTGAGGTCAGCCAACTTCTTGATCACCTTCTTGTACTTCTTTTCGATATATGAAGCTAGAATAACGACCATATTAGTTTCCACCCGTCAACGCATGCGAGATCCTTACCCAAAGAATCCGCCTTGTCATCAGCGTACTGCTTTAAGACCTGCGTCAAGAGGGCATGGCGGTTGGCCTTGCTCATATTGCGAGACATGCCCACAAAATGATTGCAGTGGGACCACACTCGCTCAACCGACTCACCATCTATAGATCGGATGAGTTGTTCATAATCTTGTAAGTTGCAGAGAAATGCATAATTGCTTACCTGTCAAAGCCATACCCTTGACATACCGAGGGAAGTACTTGACCTGGCAGTTCATGCTGTGTGCCAAAGCATGGAAAATGGCTACGCCATAAATGGGATCGTGATGTTGGATGTCTGGAATAGATTCCTAAACCGAATAAAGCATTTTAGATTATGAATGATGAACAAGATGGATGCTTACCTCAATCTTCTTTTGACACAAACACACGATGTCATACATGACACCGAGCTTTTGCTCACTTTCCAAACTTTGGACAACATGATTGACAGCAGCCAAAGCGTATTTACGGCTACAAATCATTATATTAGCTTTGGTAAATCTCTGTTCCTTTTGTTGATTTACCCTTCACCGCCAAAGATGTCAAAGACACGTTCGACAATGACATGTCTTGCACAGTTGAGCGAGAACACACCACACTCATCAAACCTGCCCGTGTTTTGTCTGCGGTGGTCAGCGCCAGCTTTGAAATCACTGTCGAGATCACGAAGTAAGCACTAATTTGACGTAATTGATATTAGAGAATGCCTGATGAATTAATCTTTCTTGTACCTCTTCGTCAGTGACTTCAGATTGATCTTCAAAGCGATCAACTTCTTGAGGAGGTGCTATCAAAGCAATCTCTGCTCTTGAAGGAGCAAAGATGCCCTGCTCCGAGTTGCTGTTGTTGGCGGGGCGACGACCCTTGCGTCTTCTCCACGAGAAGTTGCCATCCATGGAGACAAGCTTGCGTTCAGCGCCCTATCATTCTTGTTTAGACAGATGCTCAAGGCGTATCTAGAAAAGCCTAGCCAATATTGAACATGTAACTTACATGGCAAGCATAGCAGCCCACTTGCAAAGCCAGCGAGTTTTCTTCGTACAATCTATCCATTGCGTGTTTATAAACGTCTCTAAAGATGACTTGCAGAGCGTTATAAACAGAAGCATCCAACGAGACAAACTAAGTCAAGAAATACATGTAAGCCGACATCACACCATCATAGACTCTACTACTTACATCAGTACTGAAACCACTGCGTTGCAGACACCAGGAGTTGTACATCTTGGTGAATTTATGGTTCGAGACAGAGCCATCCAGCTTTGCGATACGACCGTACTCAAAGACAGAGAAATGGATAGCAGATTCGGGACGTTCAGTGGCAGTTGGACTCGGAGTCATTTTGCTTTCCTTTGCCCTTGTTTCTAGAGCGTCCGCTTTGATTGCCCTGACCGGAAGAATTTCGCACAGCACCAGTGTCTTTAAAAGAGGTTGATGATCACAGAGATCCACCGAAAACTCACATGGTCCTGCAAAAAACAGCGGTTTAATCAGTATACACATCCAAAGCTGAGTATAGTATGCCTAAATACTACCAAACATGTAGCCTGTCAAGTTTGCGCTGCGTCTTGTTAAGCTGTTGCAAGCGACAGGCTTCTCCACCTCCAAAGGCTGCTCCAATCTGAAATCAGGTTCGCCGCACTTGTCAAAGGACTCGATGAAGGCACCGATCAACTCATCACTGTTGTCCACCCAGAGTTGCTTCGTCGACTTCTTTGGGGGTGTAGTAGCGGTCGGGAACTTGCTCTACACGTTCAGCTGCAACCGGGGGGGGATCATCATCCATCCACATCAAGTCGCCCCCCTCCATGGCCGGCTCCGTATCCCTGGTCCATTCGTTGGCGTGGTTGCCTCAACGTGTCGAAATGTTCATTTTCTACTTTTCTTGGCTGCTTCCTCTTTTAAGTCCTCTGCTAGTTTGCGTATTAGCGCCTTCCGCTTCTTGTTATACATTGTGATGTCGTATTGTGATCCAACTCCATTCTCGACTCGCTCATTTCTTTCTTCAAAGCTACTCATGGTGATGGCTGTTTAAAAGAAAAGGGGGGGGGGAACAAAAAAAGTTTTGGAGACAACAAAAATTTCGTGTCCTTTTGTGGATCATCCATTGATTTGAATGGCGCATTTTCAGATTTTTAATAGAACCGGATGGCTGTTTATCCTTTTCAGACTATGGTAGTGTAGGTAGAGGAGAGGCTTTGGAAATTATC
Source organism: Mucor sp. M7501 (assembly GCA_037040325.1). NCBI lineage: Eukaryota > Fungi > Mucoromycota > Mucoromycetes > Mucorales > Mucoraceae > Mucor > Mucor sp. M7501. The sequence goes on along the minus strand of JAXQGS010001116.1, from coordinate 3,358 downwards.
TCGTATCGTAAAAGTTTCCACGTAGACATCACCACTGCACGCAATGGAAAACAATACCAAATGTAGCATTTCAGGGGTGTATACAAAATTGATGAAATAGATAGTTAGTGAAGGCGAAAGAAGGCCAACAATGGAGCCAAGATGAAGGAATGTAGGCGAAAAATGTTGGGGGAACCTGGAGGGAAACAGGCCATTGATAATTTAACGGTAGATATGCCAAGGCTATACGATCCAATGTCAAAACACATGATTGCAATCGAATATCAAATAGTATATACTCCAGATCAATGTGTATCAAATAAACATTTATCACATTACACTTGAGTATGGCAGCAGATTACGAAAAAGCGAAACATACCAATGAGTTGACATACGCTTTACTATCATCATTTTCAAAAGGCACAGCCCCTGCAAGCCAATGTAAAGTTGCTTTTCTAAAAGACAGATCTAATCAGGACTAGACTACCATGTAGTGAACACTTGCGCCATCTACCGTATACAAGGGCATATACTATATCTCAGCTTTCAAGACAATGAAGCTGCTTCTGTTGATGTGGAGGAATAGTTAGAATTAGCAGAATCAAACTATATACAATCCTATAAATTACCTAGATAACTAGTCAATTAATCTGTATGACATACAGGTTTATCAATCATCTGGAGAGGCAAATTCTGCAGATCAATATTCTGACCCCTTTGTAGGATCTGCGACATCATCGAAGAGGATTTGATGCAGGAGATTAGTTGCGAAGGCGTAAGCTCAGTTCCTCGACCCCGAGTATAAAGCATCGGCTATAAATCTCATCTCGAAATGCTTTACTCTTGCTCTCTTTCCCTTTACAAAAGCACAATCATGAAATTCCTATTGCTCTTATCATTTTTTGTATTCTCTGTGTTCGCCGCTGATACTGCTCTTGACTCTTGTGTAAAATACAATGTGGCAACCAGTTTAGGCTATCGACGAGTACAGGGTTGCCCCACTTTTTTTTCGGAATCCTCTCTTGAAGGCGCAAAACAATGCTTAATCGGTAGCTTTGCCGACATCAAAGTCGTAAGACCCGATCGCAACGGTGGTTGGTATGTGAACAGAGAAGCCTTGAGGCAATACGGAGACAGTCTTAGAACTTCAGTCGCGTCAGCAGCAAGAACATGCACACAGATGTCAGATCCCGCGTTCTACAGTGAGGCCACTCGTGTAATCCAATGCATATTTGACAATATCAGCAAGACATGCTAAGAAAGATACCAGTAACAAGCTACTAAAAACAAAGGCTACTGTAGTATACAAAGAACGCTTTGGAAAGACGTCTTTTAAAGGTTATACTTGGCATTACACAGTATCCCGTTTGTTATAGTTTTCTTAAATAAAACAATCAATTCATCTCATCGATTAGATCACAAACCACAAACTTTAAAGTGAAAGAATATTTATAACCGAGCGTCAAAACATATTATCAATATAAACGAATATCAAATGGTATACATGTACTCCAGATTATCATATTGCATCAAATAAACAATTATTCCAGCAATATAGCCCTTAATAGAATGCACTTGGGTATGGTAGTGGATTACGTAGAAGGGGAACATGTCAATGAGCTGACATACGCTCTGCTATATATCTGATTCCAAAAGGACAGCTCCTGTAGGCAAATTTACTTTTCTAAACGACAGATCTAATCAGGACTTGGCTCCTCCCATGTAATAGCCACTTGTGCTATTTATACAATAGCATTCATCTCTTTGCTTTTAAGACAATGAAGCTGCTTCTGTTAATGTGGGGAAAAAGTTAGAGCTAGCAGGGTCAAACCATACGATTATATAAATTACCTGGCTAACTAGTCGATTAATCTGTATGGCATACAGGTTCATCAGTCGATTGTTGATTACACACTGCATTGATTTCTTTAGTAAACTGATAGAGGCAAATTCTGCAGATCAATATTTTGACCCCTTTGTAGGATCTGCGACATCATCGAAGAGGATTTGATGCAGGAGATCAGTTGCGAAGGCGTAAGCTCAGTTCCTCGACCCCGAGTATAAAGCATCAGCTACAAATCTCATCTTAAAAAGCTTTATTCTTGCTCTCTTTTCTTTTACAAAAGCACAATCATGAAATTTATTTTGCTATTATTCTTATCCTTCTGCGTATTCTCTGTGTTTGCCAGAAACAACGAAGTTATTTTAGATTGCATAAAAGTCAAGACAGTAATCAGTCTAGATGATCGAATGGAGAATTGCTACAATATGTCTAAAGGAACTTCCATTGTACGGATAAAGAGGTGCTTAATTGATAGCTTCGTCGACCTCAAGATCGCAAGAGCTCAGCCGAACGGTCACCTCTATGTGGACAGAGAAGCCTTGAAACAATACGGGTTCAGCCATACAAATCCAGTCGCGAAAGCAGCAATCGCATGCTCACAGGTGACAGATCCCTCTATCTACAGTGAAGCCGCTCGTGTAAGCCAATGCATATTTGAAAATGTCAAGAGAACTTGCCAATGATAGCGAGCTACTAAAAAGAACGCTTTGGATATAACGAATGCCTTGGTGAGGTACATTACAGAAACCTGATGATTAACATTACATTATATCGTTTGGTACAGTTTTCTGTTTACTATTATCATTTCCAATAAAACGGCCATCAATTTATTTTATAAACACTCTTTTTTTTTTTATTATTCCTATCTCGAGACAGAACCATTTGATTTAAATGAATCAAAGGCCATTCAACATCGCTATACTGTCTCCAAGTTTCTGTAAATGTTTTGGATACCAAGTTTAGGCTCCCTTAAAGAAATCCCTCAAAGTTATAAATTTCATGCACTCCAAGCAGTGAAATTTGAAAACTTGTCATCGAGCTCGATCAAAAACCGTGTTGTTATATAAAAAAAATTGAAAAGGAAACAGAGTTTACTGATCTTTTTATCATTCACATAATACAACCAAATGATACGACCTTTCCATCTTGAGCCTTTTTCACCATTACTCATCGACATCATCTTTAGCAAACTCAAATTAAACATGCCCTCATCAAACAAAGTACGGCCAACAGATTTGGCTAGACATCCAGCCAACAATCATATATTAGTTTAATGGCTTTTACTAGTCGCATCTGCTCAAAACCAACAAATTAACAAATTTATCAACAAACATGCTAGCTACAAGGACACAAATAGCACAGGCATAATTAGCGCAAAAATCGGTCATAGGAACATACTACTTTTAAAGCTCTAGCATTATTATAAAGCTCAATTTTATTTCAGTATTTACAATGGTCCATCTCACTTGCTGTCCAGTCTTTCAGCCAATCCCATCGCTAGAATGGGCTCGACACACACAAAAATCCTGGAAAAAA
>JAXQGS010001115.1:0-11812 GCA_037040325.1 Mucor sp. M7501 | reverse complement strand
TTTGAGGGCTGCTCACTGAACATTGTGCTTAATAACATCTGGTTTGATGGTCTGAAGTGTGTCATCTAGCGAAACAGTGCATTATTAAACTCTTTGTTCATTAAAAAGTGCGAAATTTCCAGAGAATTTCACACAGGTTTACCCAAGAAGCGTACTGAACACCGATGAGAGATACATTAGAACGAAGGTTGACTTTTTCACGGTAGTCAAGGGGAGGGGTGGAATACAGGACGGCGTGCAGACTGATAATCTGATAGCACAAAATAAATGGGCAGGGCTGAGAAACTTGCCTATGCTTTGCGTATGGGGAGCAGTATATCTAGAGTGGTGTATACAAATGAGACGGCTATGCTTTGTTTATAATATATTTTTGAAAGGAGAGGATATATCTAATATTCCAACTTTGTATGCTGTAACATTTCGGTAATGTTAGCTATTCAAATATCATGCATTTGCTGCAAAGCTCTTAAATACCATCAGCGGCAATCTAGTCAATAATAGTGAGGATTGATGAATCATCCTTTCTTGGAAACCAGTTATATGGATCTTCCTGATCTAGGCATTGTCTTCCTTCTGTTACTACTACATGACCACAAACCTCTTGTGCTATACATAGCAGATCCTCGCTGATCACCTTCCAATGTTGCATTGGATAGTAGGGATAGGCACTTTAGATACTCTGCTCTGTAGTAAAGAGAGATTTTTACACACGCACGCACATTTGAAATCATTGCCCTTAATGTCAATGCAATCCCACTGGTTGTTCCCCCTCCCATCAACATGACAGTAGTGTGCATTTCAAAACAAATGAGGAGCTCATCATTTTCATCCATAAATCGATGCATTTAGCACCCTAATTCATCCGTTTTTTTTTGTTTCTGCTTTGGAGCTAGATTGTCTTGCTCGCTCAACAGACATCTAGCTTACATGACAGAAAGCAACACACAGGGATCATCATTCTGTATCGATGGACCCAAACCATCAACACTTGAGTATAGAGAGAGGGTTTCGCAGTCATAATTGAATCGCCTCAAAATGTATAAAACTTTTTTTCTCGTTTGAAATCCTTTTCTCTTTCCTACCACTACTACAACGAAACCCTTTCTACAATGGCCAACAAATTAGATACATTGACTGTCAACTTGTCCAGTGCACCTCACCAACGTGCATTCACCACCACCGCCAGCCCTGTCGTTTTGTTCTCTGTTTTGGATCATTTCTTGCGTCGCGATGATTCTCAACAAAAAGTCATTGGTGCTCTCCTAGGTGTTCGTAGCCAAGATGGCAGCGAAGTCGAGATTAGAAATGTCATGCCCTTGATTTACACATTAGAACAAGAGAACATTGTTTTGGACAAGGAGCACTACCGCAACATGTACGAGTTACATCAAAGAGTCAATCCAGAGGAGATCATTTTGGGTTGGTACACTGCTGGCGCTGATTTGTCTCCTGCTTGTACACCCGTCCACTCTTTCTTTGCCGAGGACGTTGCTCCTTTCCAACCCATTCATGTCACCATTGATACAGATGCTCTTGTCAAGACCTCAGATATGGGTGTCCGTGCTTATGCAAGGTAAGATGCTGATGAGCACATGCTGTCGGCACCTGGTTATTGATCCAGATGTATTCTAGTGCTCCTGTCGGTTTCTCTACCAACCCCGGAGATTGCTTATTCTTGCCTGTTCCTTGTGAAGTCAAATATCTCGATGCTGAAAGAAGTGGATGTAAGTAGTGTTTTGATCGAGATTCAGGGGGGAGGGGAAAGGGACAGTGCGCTAACATGTGCGTCTCATCTCTTGTAGTGGATATGCTCGCATCTGCCAAATCCAACGAGTCTCGCTCTGCTCCTTTGATTTCAGACATGGATCATCTCGAAATTGCCATCACCAAGCTCCAAGAAATGCTCGAAAGAATCAGCAAATATGTTGACAGTGTCGTTGTAAGTCTTTTGAGCGGAAACAAGGAGAGATGTGGAGTACTGATGTGGTTTGAATAGGATGGTAGCGTCGCCCCCAACAACGCCATCGGTAGATATATTATGGACACTGTTTCCGTTGTCCCCAAGATTGACAGCACATCATTCGAAAAGATGTTCAACTCTCACTTGCAAGATCTTTTGATGGTTGTCTACCTCGCCAACATGACCCGCACTCAACTCTCTGTTGCTGAACGTTTGCAATTATTGGCCACCGCCAACTAAACATAATATATACTTTTTTTTCTCTTTTTCTTCGATCTATATACGCCACCTCCCCTTGTTCTCTCTCTCTCTTTTGTTTAAACGTACATTTCAACTCTCTCTCACAACAATCAAAACCATTCACCATACACTTTTTTTTCATACATAAAAAATTGCGGTTCCTTTTTTTTTATTATCAAAAAAAGCCTATAGAATAGAACATTTTGATATTGACAGGTATCCCATTTTTTTGACATTTTCTGTAATTTTGTGGGGGGTGGTGGTGGCTTACATTGTGGTCCTTTTTTTTTTTTTGAAAAGAAAAATGCAATAATTCCAACATGTAACCATGATAAATTAACTCTTTTAAAGAGATCGGCAGCCAGCACAAGTGAGATGCACATGTAGAATTTGATCACTTATTAAATGCAACAATGGAGATGCCGTTTTTACTGCTCATGCGCCATTTGAAATCACATTATGCTGTTTGTTGATTTAGCAACATGAACCCATATAACGACACCGCCACACTACATTGAAGCAAATCGATGTGCTTGTTGTCGCTGTCAGGGGAGCTTATTGACGCCAGGAACAAGAAGGCGTTGAATAGCACAAGACACACAAACGCACATTCGCTTGATCGCACGAGTGGATCATGTAGTAGGAATACATTGTCATTGTCGATCGCTGACAGATGGCACAGCAACAAACTGTGAATCGACGCTCGAGACGACAATTTAAACAGGTGCACGTTTTTGATGCAATAATAGCACGGTTAATTATTGCAAATCTACATACATTTGAAAAGAGCAAAGGCAATATTAAGGGGTGAAAAAAAAAAAGTAATAATCGTGGGTGTAATCCCGTTGAAGGTCATTCTATAAAAGAGACATTACGGGAATTTCTTTGACCTGAAAGTCTGGCACTGGTTCTTTCCTCTTTCTTTCGCTTTTTTCTACACTTTTCTACATTACAAACAAAAACCAGACATGCTGTCAGCATCTGCTACTACGTCCAAACCGGTAGCAGTGGCTACCGATCCGTCATCCCTGACACCTGCTTCTCAGAAATTCAACAGCAAGTTTAGCTTTGATACGTTCAATTCACCCTTCCACACGCCCTCGCTGTTTGTTACCAATGCGCCAATGAAGAACACTGATGTTTTCAATACATTCTACACCAATTCAGATGTATTCAGTCACCACGGCCATTTCAATCAGCAGCAGCAGCAGCAGAGCCCGCAGTATGCAAATCAGTTCTCGCCTGAATTCTTCAGCATCATGGCAGATGTCGAGTCCTCAGGCACTCGGACACCTTCTCCCAGAGCAGAGTCATTGGCAACAGCAGCAGCAGCAGCAGCGACCACAGCAAGCGCAATCACAAACACAGCAAGAGATGATCCGTTCAAAATGGAACCTCCCTTCTTGTATCACCCACAACAGCAGCAACAGCAGCAGCAGCAGCAGCAGCAGCAGCATCGAAAGGTAGTTTTTGGAACCCCTTGTTTTTTAGCAGCAGTAACTCTAAACCTTGTTGTTCCTACTAGAATGAACCGTTCTTTCAGCCCACGTTTGACGACATGAGCGCTCGGAATCAATTGATGGAGGCCAATGAAGTCATTCAGACGTTGGTTAGGCAGATGAACCAAAAGAATCTGGAGATTGAGCAAGTGAGTTTTTTTGAGGTGTTTACATAATTACTGTGTGTTTATTATTTATATTGGTGGTTATTTAGCAACGTGTGACAATTGTCAACATGCAAACAACACTGGCAAACAAAGATCTAGAATACAAAGATCAAGGACAGCTCATGTCAAAGAAGCTGAACGAAACCATGTGTCAATTGGCATTGTATCAGTCGTTTTTAAAGGCCAAGGGGTTCGATCTGTCCTGTTTGAACGAAGAATCTTCCGATGCCAGGTACTAGAGTGCAAAAACAGGCTGTTTTCTCTGGCCTACAAGCTGACTCGTAACTTGATGTATAGGCTATACGACTTGACGGAAGACATGCACGCTGCAAGACGTGCTGGTGCGATTGAAGCCGACATGTCGAGCTGCTCGTTGGATGTAAGTTGTCTGATTCCATTCGTCGACCGAGAGAACTCATTCCTTTTTGCCCTAGAAATCCTGCTCCTCTTCGCTGAGCTCTGTCTCGAATCACACTGCTGCATCCGAGAGAAAGGTGCACCCCAACACGGTAGAGTACCGCCGCATGCTCGACAAGAATGTCAATATCGACTGGAGCGTAAGTGTGCTCAAGAAGCAGCCATAACTCGCCAGTAGCTCACATGTATCTTGCAGTTGCTCGTGAACCGCATCACCAAGGAAACAGACCAGCAGGCGTCCATTTTCATGCAGCAAAAGCTGAAATGCGCCACCACAGAACAAAAACAGCTCATCTTCAAGGCGACGCTGGAGCAGGCGTACGAGCTCATGACCAACCGCTTCGGGAATTTCCTTATCCAACGACAGCTGGAAGTTGGCACACCCGAGCAAATCGAGGCATTAGTGGAAAAGATGAAGGGCCATATCTTGGAATTGACATGTGAACCATTTGGCTGCCATGTGGTACAACGGGCGTTAGACTGTGTGGATGAGACGTCAAAGGCTAGTCTTGTGTCCGAATTGCTTGTGCGTATTCCTGAAACAATTACACACAAGTATGCTTGTCATGTGTGGCAAAAGGTCTTCGAGATAAGGTGGCAGCATTCTCCTCCTCCCATCATGAAACACATTCACCAGGCACTGGAACACCAGTGGGACAGAGTCGCATTGGACGAAACAGGCAGTTTAGTCATCCAAAACATATTTGAAAACATGACAGAAGCCGACAAGGTGAGTGAGTGCAGCTCCTGCTTGAAAGCGTCCACAGACTAATAGCTATCCTAGCGCCCCATCCTCGACGAAGTGCTCAGCAACATTGTGCCCATCGCCAAAGGCCAGTGGGGCAACTGGGTCGTGCAGCACGTACTGGAGCATGCCGAAAAGAACGACGACCGCGAAAAGGCCTTCCAGACTGTCATTGACGAGAGCGTCCAGCTCTCCATGGACCAGTTTGCCTCCAAGGTGGTGGAGCGCGCCCTCCGTATCGGTGGCCAGCAGTTCATCAAGAAGTTTGTCCAGTACATTTCCAGTAACCATGCCCACTACCGTCCCCGAATGGCTCTGATTGACATTGCATCCGACCAATATGGCAACTATGTAGTCCAATGGCTGATTAACAATGCCTGTGAAGATCAAAAGGTGTTTATTTGTCGATTAATCAAGCGCCATATGGTATCTCTCCGTGGATCAAAATACGGCCAGCGTGTGGCTTTCCTAGTGGACAAGGTCTTGCGAAACCACGAGATCACCACGTATCCTACCACAGGCAGCAATGCATCTTGTTGAAGCATTTGGACACATACTGCACTTTATATTCTTCTCTCTCACTCACCCTCACCCCCTTTTCTTCCCTATAATCACATCGTCATCTGTAACATTTGTTTCTCTATTTCAACTTGTAATTTTCACCCTTTTTTTTTTCCTTATTTATTATTTCTACAGCACAATTATCTACATGGCAAAAATGCACAGATATAAGTTACAGATATATGTTGAATTAATGAATAAAACTACCATTCTCTATTCACACAGTATACATTGAAAATGAAAATGCCCCCAATACTACAATAGATGAGGCACAGCGCTCTTGATGGCCTAGCAAATGCCAATGTATATACACACACACAAGAATCCTGCAACCTCTAGAAAGCAAACAACAGAGAGTGTATCATGACGATCAGACGGTCATTCAATCCCCCCACTTGAGAGAAACCAAGTTACACATTTAAAAAGCAAAGCCCTATTTTTTTTCTGTAATTCATTCGTCTTTTTCTCGTCTTTTATACACAAGCACCTTGATTCATGGCATTCTTTTCAGGCATCGTCAAGAGCAGTTTGCACCTTTTGGGCAAAGACAACTCGGGATTTGGTTACAGCATAGGTGATAAAGTCGAGTTTTACTCTGACCAGTCTATCTGGAGTCTCCACCACGGCACCAAAAAGGTAAGCATACGGCTGTTGCGTATTCCACACTGCTGCCAACACCAAACATCTCACATAGGAAGATGGCTCTGAAGTGTCGATATTTGTGTTTGATTGCCAAAAGAACAGAGACAAGGCACAGCTGGCAAGAAATGCCTTCAAGCGCATTCGCACCATGAGACACCCTGATGTTTTGCGTTATTTAGACGGCATTGAAGTGAGTAAACGAGCACAGAGAGCATGGATCGATGGATACTTAGAGCGCATCTCTCGACTAGACAGAGCAAAGCATCATGTTTGTCACCGATCCCGTCGAGCCGCTCTCCAACCAGCTGAATCAAGATCCAGATAGAAACCTGGTGCTGTGGGGCCTCTACAAAGTGGCAGTAATGTATCCAGGAACTCAACCCGACGTGCAGCACCATCCCAACTCATATTTGAATATTAGAACGCCATCAAATTCTTGAACAACGATTGCGATTTGGTGCACGGAAATGTCAGAGTCGCTTCCGTCTTCACCAACAAAGCAGGCGAGTGGAAGCTGGGAGGATTCGAGCTGCTGTGCTCCATGAAAGAGGAAAGCCCTATCATCTTGGTAAATGTCAGATCCAGCTGCGTTCCCACTGTACATGTCTAACTCTGCAGACAGACGTTTGGAGGCATTGTTCCTGACGCACAGCGATACGCAACGCCCGAAGTCAAACAGTCTGGATGGACAGCGATCAAAGATCTGCCCAGCGGTGCAGTGGATTCCTATCACCTGGGCTGTCTGATCTACGAAGCCTACAATCATCGATTCGAAACAACCGATTCACTCGCAACACAAAAGGGCAGTATTCCCGGCAGCATGCAGCGCATTTACACTATGCTCCTCAATCCGTCGTTTAGAAAGAGAGCCAGCGCAGACATGTTTTTGGACGAAGGATTGAAGCCCAGGGGCTTCTTCTCTAGCGATTTTGTCAAGGTGAACCTGTTTTTGGAGAACATCAGCATCAAGGACCAAGGAGAGAAGGAGGGGTTCTTTAGACAGCTGGACTCAACCATCGATACCTTCCCCAGCGACTTTTCCAAGCACAAGATTCTGCCAGAATTAATCAAGGCATTCGAGTTTGGCTCAGGTGGCGCTAAGGCACTGAGTGCTATCGTCAAAGTGGGCGAGCATTTATCAGACGAAGAGTACGAGAGCGTAGTGATACAGCCCATCATCCGCATGTTTGCTTCGCCTGATCGTGCGATACGTGTCAGTCTGTTGGAGAACATGCCCAAGTTCATTGACCACATGACAAACAAGATGATAACGAACCAAGTGTTTCCTCACATTGTAAGTGTGGGATGTAGTGCTTTTGAACTGATATTGATACGGGGGTGCAACTAGGCAACTGGATTCACAGACACCATTCCCATCATTCGAGAACAAACCATCAAGTCGATTCTTTTGATTGTGCCCAAGCTGAGCGAGAGAATCATCAACTATGAGCTGCTCAAACACCTCGCCAAACTTCAGATGGATCCCGAGCCAGGCATCAGAACAAACACAGTGATTTGTCTGGGGAAAATAGCAAAGTATCTCAGCGACAGTGTAAATGTACCGAGCGCAGTGGTTTGCTTGCCTGACACTCACGCTGTTTTCAATAGACAAGAAAGAAGGTGCTGGTCAGCGGCTTTACGAGAAGTCTTCGAGATGGATTCCATCATGCAAGAATAGCAGCGCTGATGGCACTGGATGGTAAGTTTTGGGCTGAGGGCGCGCTGGACTTAATTCGGATGGCTGATACCACGACTAGCTACCATCGAGTACTACGACGCTCAGGAATGCGCAACAAAGATTTTGCCTGCTGTATCCGTCATGTTGGTTGACAAGGAAAAGTAAGTGGATCTGGGGTCTGTCGCACATGACTGAATTCTGATGTCTTGTTTTCTCTGTGTTAGGCCTGTGCGTGACCAAGCCTTCAAGGTGATGCATTCATTTGTGGCCAAGGTGCAAGAGTTTGCAGAGAGAATGCCTGACACTGCTATTGTCGAGCGAGCCAACACTCCCACAAGCGAGGAAAATGCCATTGCTGCTGCCAATCAAGGCGCAGGCATGGCAGGCGTGCTGGGTGGCGCTACGAAAGGCCTCGCAGGCTGGGCTGTATCATCGCTTCAGTCAAGAGTAAGTGCATATAGAGCTGTTTCTGGATGGGATACGGATCTAACGCTGTTTCTAGTTTGCATCGCCAAGTGGAGAGATTGGCAATCCCATCAGTCCGCAAGGATCAACACCTGTCATTGAGAACCCTACTACTGCAGCCAAAAAGTCATCAGGAATGCAATTGGGTGCCAACAACAGTTACAACAACCACAACAGCCACCAGCATCATACATTGATTGAAGCCGATGATGCAGAGGATACGAATGGCTGGGACCAAGAGGAAAGCGATCCATTTGACTTTGATCAGCCTGTAGACAACGACAACGAACAAGAGGATAGCGCATGGGATTCATTTGACCAGCCATCGTCTGTCGCATTTTCTCCTCCACCAGTGCAAAAATCAGTCGCATCGCCTGTTTCTTCATTTGGCACATATCCTTCTTCATTTGGTGGAAACACACAAAAACCCAAGGCGCAAGGCTCCATGAAATTGGGGCACAAAAGCAAGACACTCGGTAAGCTTCATCCTCCTGCTGGGTAATGAGAATGCTAAAAAAAAAAAAAAAACGTTGGCAGATCTTGATTTAGATGATAATAACAGCAGCAGTGTGGACTCATTTGTTACACAGATTGCTTCCGAAACCAAACAAACATCGATACCATCATCATCTCAAGGTGCAAATAAAGACGATCGCAAAGCTGAACTTGAGCGCAGAAGAGAAGAAAGAAGACAGGTAAAGTTATACATACAGAGTAGCACCGCATGCTGAAGCACACTTTCTAACGCTGCATTTCAACATGATCATAGCGTATGGCTGAGTTGCGAGAAAAGAAGAAGGGAGGTGGTGGCCTTGGTGCCAAAAAGGTTGAAAACATCGGCCTATAAAAGGCAACTCTCTAGACCTGATCACCAAATGCTTAAAACGACCAAGAATAAAAAACATTTCTATATATTTAAACATGCTCTTGCAGTGTAGAAAAGAATGAAAACAACACTAGACATCTATTTTTGCTTTTCTTTATCCCCCCTCATCTTCTTTCTGAACAATGAATTTCATAGCTAGAATACTGCTGCTGCTTGCTACATTAGCACAATTGATTGCTTGCACTACTACTCTGCCAACAAAGACTGTCTTTGATCTGCAAGCGAGATCTACATCAACGGGCGTGCCAACACATGCTGCTCTGCTTTCGAAAAGAGACGATTTGGATGAAGAGCAGGTGGATGATTTGGACTTGTATCAAAACTGGGCAAGCATGTGTCGTAATGGAGTCAACAACAACAATGCATTGATTGCTGCTGCTACTGTCTCGGATCAAGATGCTGACGCTGTTGCTGCTACGGCCACGGTCGATAACTTGTCCCTCAACAACCTCTGGAAGACTGTGACAGAGACAGTAAACTGCGGTGGTGGCCATGCCATGACTGTAACGAGAACAACGACTATCAGTAAATCCACATCCACTTCCAAGCCATCCTCCAATTCATCCAAAGGCGGCAAAAAGACGTGCACTGGCCAATGCTGGTCTGACTATCTGTGGCGTAAGTAGTTTTGCATGCGAGCCATTCCAATTGTATACTTACATGACTGATACAGATACGTATGGTGATAGCATCAGTCCAGCCCAAGGTTTCGCTGGTATTGTGTGTATTCTCGTTGGCCTGTACTTTCAGATTCTTGGATTCCGCTTCTTCCGCCCTACATTGGGTTTGGTTGGATTTGTATTCTTTGGTAAAGTATAGTGTCAACCTTTATATATACGGGCATCCAATAACTCAATTTGCATGTTTATACAGCTACAATGACTTGGATCGGTCTTGTCAATAACGAGCCCGCAGGCGGTTATCCTCTGGGTGATCTGATTTACATCTGTGTCAGCGCTGGATTAGGTATACTGGGCGCTATCATTTTGGTATTTCTATGGCCTATTGGCGTTTATTGTCTTGCATGTAAGTATTGACATTCAACATTACGTGCTCATGTTCTCATTATTACCTTGATACTAGGTCTTGGCGGCTTTTACCTTGCTGTGTACTTTTTGTCTTGGAAGGAAGACTTGGTCATCACCATTGTATGTTCATTCTCGTAATCGTCACATAAAGCTGTATACTGACATCTTACTCTTATATATAATAGAAAGTTGCTCGTGTTTGCTTCATCATCGGACTATCCCTGCTAGGCCCTGTTCTTCTCTTCTTTGTTGAAAGTTACATGGTTCTCTTTACAACAGCTCTTATGGGTTCATATCTCTTCTACTTTGGCCTGGATTTCTTTGCTCATACCGGTTTCATCAACCCATGGTTGCTCATTTTCGATGGTAATCCAAAGCATCACAACGTCTACTTGATGAGCAAACCTGTCTATGTAATGCTTGCCTTTGTCATTGTCAATACCTTGATTTCATTTGGCTGGCAGTACTACTATTGTATCGTCTGTTTGAAGATGAAGTTTGGCATAAACCCTCCAGAGGAACCAAAGCCAGAAAAGGAGGAGCCCAAGAAGGAGGAACCTGCTCCTCCACAGTACGTTTGTGTGCCTCCACCTTATTACTCACCACAACCCATGTTTATGCAGAATGTAAATGCTGCCCATTATGGTCAGGTGCCACATTGTTAATGCAAATGTAAATGTAATCAATGTATGACTGTAATAAAGTTGAAATATATACCAGTTTTTTCATATATAAAATGAGTTCAATTTACACGAGCCGAGCTGCTCAAGACGAGAGCTTCGTTTCACACGAGCTTTATACATGAGCCTTTTGAAAAGCTCCACTTGTGCTGAAGAGTTTTTGACAATAGCCAATAAAACTCGCTTCCTAGATGTTTGTTGTATGTATTGCACGCATAAAAAAGGTTGTCTGGCTCTCACGAGCTTTCCAAGAAGCTCGTCGACCATTTTAAGCCTTGGCTTGTGTAAAAAAATATCATCAACATCGTTTTTCACAAGTCCAATCTCAACACGCCCTAATCAAACAAAGTACGGCCAACAGCTTTGACTAGACATCCAGCCAACATTCATATAGTAGTGATCCAATAGCTTTTACTGGTAGCATCTGCTCAAAATCAACAAAATCACAAAATCACGGATTATCAACAGCTATGCTAGCTACAAAGAACCCAATTGCACCGGCGTAATCAGCGCAAAAAATTGATATAGGAACATGCTACTTTTAAAGCTCTAGCATCATTATAAAGCTCAATTTTATTTCAATGTTTACAAACATTCATCTCACTTGCTGCTCAGTCTTTTAGCCAATCAAATTGCTAGAATGGGCTCGACACACACAAAAATCCTAGAAAAAAAATGCGAGGGTTTCCCTCTATTTTTTCGTTAGGCGGGGGTTCAAATACTAGTAAATAGCCTAATATAGAACTATTGTACCAGTAGATGAGTTCACCCACCTTTGGGTGCCAGACAATGCCTTACTACACCATCTAGCGTTAGGTGCACGGTTGAGACCCTCAATTACCAC
>JAXQGS010001114.1:0-11204 GCA_037040325.1 Mucor sp. M7501 | reverse complement strand
ACAGCGCCGACATCCTGCATCTACCACTACAGTGACAAAGAGCACAGGCACCGATCAGCATCCAGATCATCCATCCGACACGACATCTACCACCACAAGCGCAAAGTCGAGAAAGTCGCTGGTGCCTGTCGATACCAAAGCCAAGGAGCAGCAGCCCATCAAAAACAACAAGAGCACGCCTACTGCAGAGCTGGACAACCAGCTACTAGAGCTCCTGCGAGAAAAAGAAATTGTAAGTACCTTGCCAAGATGCGAGCCATCTCAATACTAACTTATGGATCATCGTTAGCTCCAAGCAGAGTACAGTAAAGCACCTTCCAGCGGTGGTAATGCGCTTGTGCGCAGACGCAGAGAAGAATTGGAATCTCGATTGGATACAGTGGATTCTCAAATGTGTCGCATCAAGTTGAAAATGCGAAACCGCAATATACTTTGAAAAAAAAAAAAAAGAAACATCTATACATACAAAGCACATTCTACATATACATTGTACATACGCATATTCAAAAAGAAGCATGAAAATAAAGTTCTGGTTTTCCATCGCAATTCTTTTCATGATCCTGCATACACGCCACAATAGTGTAGTGCGCGCGCCCATCCATTATGAAGTAGTAGTCACTGGCAGCACAGTTCAATCAACACCTCTTTTTCCACTTTTTTCCCTTTACCATCAACGCATATCATTGTTCAGCAGCAGCACAGCAATGTCACTTGTACAAGAAAGAGAAAGACGCCCAAATGCTGGTAGTCGGTAAGGTTAACAAGCAGCATCAAATGTTTCAGTAACTTATGACGCTTCCAACATCAGTATGCGCGCCTTACTTGACCAGGAGGTCGATATGGAAGAGTTGTTTGAATACAGAGACAGCGATGAGGAGGACGAAGAGTTTTCTACCAAGGGTAAGCCTGTTTCAGTGAGTTTGGACGGAACGCACGATACTGAAGCAGCCATACATAGCCGTTGAAGAAGAGGAAGAGGACAAGGTGGACTCTGACTTTGATCTGGACTCATCAGAGGGCGAGCAAGAGCACATTGAAGAGGGTGAAGCCATGGACAAGGAGATTGACAAGGCAGAAAAGAGGGTAAGTCTGTGGTTTTTCCGCCTAGAAACCACCCTAACAACTCTGATGGAATTTGACAGGCACGACGAGCAGCGACATTTAATCCACCTCCATCAGCTGCTGCGAAACCCAAGAAACCAACAGCAGCAGCAGCTATACGGCCTGAGAAAAAGTCAGCAGGCGAAAAGAGGAAAAGAAGATCAAGAAGTACAACAATGGATCAGGACGAAAAAGGTGGAGAACGTAGCACTCGATTCTCATCCAGAAAAAACACAGTGCTCAACCGTCTGCATGTGGAAGATCAATTAAGAGAACATGAGAAAAGAAGGGTAAGAACTCGTATGACCCATACTCGGGGTTTTCCTGTTTCTGACACATGTATCCCCCCCCCAATAGGCATTACTACCTAAACGAGATCGACCAGTGATCAACAAACTGACTCAACAAGAGTTGCTAGCCGAAGCAGCCATCACCGAGGAAATCAACAGAGACTCGTTACTCGAATGGCAGCAAATGGAGGCTGAGCGAAAGGCCAATGCCAAAAAGAAGGACAAGCGAGGCATTTTTGGACAGTTTGTGAGATACTATTCATTTGCCGAGAAGGATGGACCCATCACGAGTAGTAATAGTAACAGTAACAGTAACGACAAGGACAAAAAAGAGGACAATAGCAACAAAGAGGACAATGTCGGCAAAGAGGACAATAGCAACAAAGAGGACAATGGCAGCAAAGAGGGCAATGACAGCAAAGAGGACAATGGCAGCAAAGAGGACAATGACAAAAAAGAAGACAATGGCAGCAAAGAGGACAATGAGGCTGCAGCTACCACGGATATTAGTAATAATACTGCAGCATCCCAAAGCAGCACAAATATGACTGATGCGAATAGACCTGATTGGCAGATAAGCAACAGCGCTGATCTGATGGGAAGAAACCTAGTTTCCTTTATGGATAACTCAATATCGATGGACGCACAACAAGAGCATCAAGTGTATGGCAAGCGAGGTGGTACGGATGCGGATAAAGATTTGGAAAATGCAGATTTGATAGACCAATTGAGTGATTGGCTTGTTCGACCATCTAAACCAAACAGGCCTGTGATTTGTCCGATTACTGGTGAAGTGGCAAAGTACAAAGACCCGTCCACAGGCATCCCCTATGCCAACATTACTGCCTATCAAGTCATTCGCGCGTGTTTGCACCATGAAATGCGATGGGCCTCTACTTCGGGTATCTACCTGGGCTACATACCCAGTGCCAAGGGTGTTCCCGAAGGCTGGGATGCTGCCATTTGATTTGCCTGTAGTAACAATGATCAACATATACCCTGTTTGCAACATATACACTTTTTTATTGGACAAGTGCAAGTTAGTCATTTTGCCATACATCCAAGATTGGTAAATGCAAAGTATTCTCCGGTTCTGCGAGGTAGCACTAAATCTCGAAATAAAAGCTTAAAAGTGTGGAGATATTGACTCACATGACATCCTATTAGTGGAAAATGCGTGTGCAAGTGAACTATGAACAGATTAGACATTTCACAATCTTTGCGGGTGACAAGACTAGGATGTGGTTCAAAAGCCAGTTGGAATATAAAAAGGGGCGGTGTAGGCCGTGATCAGCCCCAATCCAAGCATCTTTTCTTTCTCTTTTCCTTGTCGAAAATTCCTGCACCATGTCTGAAAAGTACGAAAAAGAGCAACAATTCACAGAAAAGCCTGAAGTAATCGAGTATGAAGAAGAGGCCATTGGCCGTGGCAACAAGGAGTTTGTCCCTCCTACTGCTGAAGAGTTGAAGGCTGTCATGTGGAAGCTGGATCTTCGCATCATTCCATTTCTCGGTCTCTTGTATCTCTGCTCCTTCTTGGATCGTGTCAACATTGGCAATGCCAAGCTGGCCGGCATCACCAAGGACTTGAACATCAGTGCTACGGACTACAATATCGCTTTATCCATCTTTTTCGTCGGTTATGTAAGTTGTGGGGGATCTGATCTGCTTGTAATTATATCGCCACTCATAATTTACTCCAATGTAGATCATTTTTGAAGTGCCCTCCAATATGATTCTGAAATGGATCGGCCCAAGCAAATGGATTCCCATTGTTATGATTTCTTGGGGCACTGTGGTAAGTCTTGAACTGATATAGTAAGATGTGTGTAGATCTCTGAATTAATCGTAACGATAAAAAAAAAGATGGCTGCTATGGCTGCTTGCCACAATACAGCTGGTCTCTTGGCCTCTCGTTTCTTTTTGGGTATCACTGAAGCTGGTCTTTTCCCAGGTGTCATTTTCTATCTTACATTGTGGTATAAGAGAGGCGAGCAAGCAACCCGTGTCGCCTTCTTCTTCTCTTGTTCTACCTTGGCTGGTGCCTTTGGTGGTGTATTGGTAAAGTCAGCTATACAATAATAGTCCATGATTGATTCGCAGCACCAACACATTTCTCCTTTTTAGGCTTACGGTATTATGCAGATGGATGGTTTAGGCGGTCTTCATGGCTGGCAATGGATCTTTATCATTGAAGCTATTCCCACTCTTTTGCTCTCAGTAGCCGCTTACTACTTTTTGCCTGATTTCCCAGAGAACTCTAAATGTAAGTATAATCGACAAGTGTCGAATGTGGGGAAAAAACGAGTTGATATGTCTGTGTCCGTGTGATTTTTGATCGTTGTTATGTGTGTGTGTGGGAAATGTTTTAAAAAAGCTGTCTGTCTTACTAACACGAAAACTGTATCAATTAGTTATCAATGAACGTGAACGCGAGATTGTTGTCCATAGACTTAGAGAAGATGCTGGTCCATCTACTGAAACAGAGTTTTCTTGGGAGCAATGGCGTGCTGCCTTCCTCGACTGGAGAGTCTACATGCACTCTCTCATCTACATTTGTGGCTCTACCCCTCTTTATAGTTTGAGTCTGTTCTTGCCCAGTATCATTCAAGGCATGGGTTTCACTGATCTTCGTGCTCAAGCAATGTCTGCTCCTCCCTATGCTATTGGTAAGTTGCTTTAGTTTGTTCAATCATATATACGCAATGCTGACATTTCTATCATTAGCTTGTACATTTACCATCTTGGTTGCTATGCATGCTGACAAAAAGAAGGAGCGTGGTTTGCATGTAGCTATTCCTGCTGCTATTGGTGTCATTGGTTATGCTCTTTTGTATGCTCTTCGTCATCAAGGCTCAGTAGCCATGTACATTGCTGCATGTATCACTGTTACAGGCGTCTTTTCTCACATCCCCGCCATGTTGAGTTGGTTTGGTAACAATATTGGTGGCCATACCAAGCGTGGTGTTGCTTCTGCCATCATTATCTCAATTGGTAACGTCGGAGGTGCTATTGGTGGTCAAATCTACAGAGCAAACGATGCTCCCTTGTATGCTACCGGTAATCTGGCTGCCATGGGCTTGATGATTGGTGCTGTTACCTTTTCTTTGCTCTTTAAATTCCTCTTGGACAGAGAAAACAAGAGACGTGATAACCTTACCCCTGAACAGTTTGAACATGAAGCTGCTACCAATATCTGTGATAGACATCCTGGATTCAGATACATGTCCTAATTCCTCACTGCTGCAAGCACTTTATCCCATCACTCAATCACTCTCTCTCTCTGTACTATTAATATTACCATCTACATTAATTCAACCCTATCTGTATTCATAATTTCTTTATATCGTTGACTTGTTTACCAAATAAAATTTGTAAGCTGCCTGCAACATTCAACGTCGTTTCTAATAGTAATAAAGGAAGGCTATGTCAGAGTCGGGCGAGAGATGTTCTCCTTTTCCCTCATCCGTCAAAGGACACAATTCCAGTCAATCGATTCGATACCTGCCACAACAACGGTTTTTTCGTCGATTTTGGGTATTAGGCACGCTTTTTGGGTAAATCTATGCAGAATCCTCTGAGAATTTCACTCTTTTCAATGGACAAAGAGTTTGATAATGCACTGTTACGCTAGATGATAAACTACAGACCATCAAGTCAAATGTTAATAGGCGCAATGTTCAGTAAGAAGCCTTCAAATGTATTTACCACTGTAAAATCCAGAGTTTAAATCGCCTGTATCTCGCCAACAAAGCGCGATCTCGGCCTCGAAACAGGTGTCATCGTGTTCTACGACCTGACATTAGGGTATGAATCACTTTTCAGCAATTTCCTGGGGATTGAGCTGATCATCGATTTCTGCCTTGTACTAGCAAGGGATGAATTGTTGATTTTGAATGATGGACGTTTTCACCTCGAAAATGAAGTTTTTTACTAAGGCGTTCCTATGCTCAAAACAATCGTAGAAACGCATTGGAGCATGTAAAGGTGTCTTCAGATCAATTTACTATAGTGTTTGTAGACCTTTTCTCCGGAAACGTGTTTTACATTTTTTGACAATAACTCTTTACAAACCAAAGGAATCACTTTGGAATTAACACTACTGGATTCCTCGTTCAATTTTGCATGTATAGGTCTAGAGAGATACCTGTTGGTCGAGTAGAAAAATCTTGTGTAATTGCCCCTAAAAGGTTTTTGGATGTCCAGATCATGCTTTTCGGCCGACTTGAGGTGATGATTTTTTGATCCCTTAAAAGTCGAGCAAAGGTATCAGTAAGTAAATTCTAGATGAAAAAAACTATTTGGCGCTATTTTCCCTGTTTAAGACGACCTCTAGCACGAGAAATCACGGCTTACATGTGTCCAGTTTTGGTTGCGTTTTGCATACTTTTGTGCAATAAAAAGTGGTGCCGTGTGCTCTCGATTACGAAATGTTCCTGTGTATACAAGCGGGATCACTGTAGTAGAGTCAGACCTGCGGTTACAAGTCGTTTATGAAGGGTTCACAAGTAAGAATCAAATGTTGAAAAGTTAGGCGGCCAACAATAAGTATTAATTGATTGCGATGAGGTAATCTAGCAATGGAGATTTCCCAAAGCTCAAATCTCGATTACGTAGCTTGAAGTATCGCATTGGAAGCCATGCGGGTCCATTGACGTTGTATATGTTATAACAAATGGCTTCGTTGTTGTAAACAAGCTATTATCATATGATACATGGGATCAGTAAAGTCTTGCATTGTCCCCATTATTGAAGGTACCGTGGATGATGGAGCGTCATGAGATCATGACACCATTCATGCTGCCGAGACTACTGTTGCAATTTATTGGGTGAACGGTGGCAAATTAATTAAGTTGTGGTTTGTCATAAGAATGATGCAAATGTCGTTTTCAGTTTTCGCTATTTAACAACATGTAGCACATGGTTGAATGCCTTTTACAATATGATTGACAGCATCGAGTACAGAACAACAACAGGTCATATGCAAAAGCGGATTATTCATGACTAACGTGACTGAAAGCATGATGAATGGCACACTCTTCATCACGCAAATGGTGCCCTTTGTATACCCTGGAATAAACACACGCGAATGATTCCATGCCATTAAATATCTCCATAGCACGCTAATGCAATTCATTCACTACGGAGTGCCAATGCATTTAAGGCAATTCATTGATACAATCGATAAACTAAGGACAATAAAGAGAGATGGAAGGGGCTAGGTCAATCCTTGCAAGTGGTCATTTTCAGGATTTTGGATCCATTGTGCTTTTATTACGATTCCTTCTCGTTTTTCTTTTGATTTTCATAACATGATAGTCTTGGATACACAAAATTTAACCAAATGTCGCACAATACAATGGCTTTTATCATCAAGTGGAATTGAAAGGGATCTTCGAGTGAACCAAAAGAACGTTCTTGTATACAATGCGACACTTGGTTATAATATCGCTTGATTTGTACAATTTATCGGAAGCAAGAGTATCTGTGCATGTTGTGGTTGAGAAATGGATAACTACTACATGTCAAATTATGTATGCTCAAACTATGGTCGTCATTTTTTATGGGGTTCTTCTTGTTTTGTAAACATAAACGCACTTAATTTATGACATTAGCCTTACTAAAAATACACATCAATCGAGACATTCTAGGGTTTTTACTTCTATATGATTTTTTTATTTATTATACTTTACATACAATAGATTTTGTTACAAAAAAAAAAGAAAAAAAAAATAGGGAGGGGGTGGCGGATTGACTAGAAAACTGGAAAGGGGGGGAATAAACGAAAGATACAAAAAGAGGACTATAAACATGAATACAAAAAGAAAACTCTTATACTATACACTTTTACAAAAAGTATATGAGAGAGATTCTTTATTTAGGACAAGTGCCAGGTGATCTTGCCAACACCCTTATCCATGTCACCGACAATCTTCTTGAAGAGGACAGGAGTGAGATCGAGATCACCGTGCTCACATTCAGGACAAGCATCGTTGACAGTAGCAGTAGCAGTACCAGCGGGACCAGTGATGGTAATCTTCTTACCACACCATGAAGACTTGTCGCTCATGTCACCGTATTGAGGAGCATTCAATGCAACAATGGGAGAGTTATTGCCTTCTTCGGGACCACAAGCACCAGTGGATCCACCTTCAGAAGCAGGTAAGAACCAAGTTGCGGTACCAGAATAGCTCTTGCTGGATGAAGAGGAAGAGGAAGACTTGGCGACGGTGGTCTTCTTGGACTTCTTCTTGGTGGTGGACTTCTTGGACTTCTTGTGGTGCTTGGACTTTTTGTGGTGCTTCTTGTGATGCTTCTTGCGCTTCTCCAATTGAACAGGAGCAGAGGCAGCTACAACATTGGAATCAAGTTGAACAATTGAGCTGTTTTCAACGGGTGCTGCAGAGGACAAAGCAGCAAGGGCGAGAACGACGGCTGTGAATAAAGAGAAGGTGCGAGACATGTTTGATATAATGATTGGAATGAACTTTATATGATATACGATGAAAGAGAAATTGACAATAAAACGACCAGCGTTATATGAAAGATATGTATATATAAAGAAGAATTGAGAGAAAAGAGGATGATTTTTTCAACCAACATTGGGGAAATGTTGTCTCTATTTATACTGATTTGTCTAATTGAGACAAGAGAGGGGACCCGCCGTCCTCCGGTCAATATAGTATAAAGAGTAACAGTACACGAACTTGTATCATTGAAACGGAGAATGCTCGACATACTAGACCTTTCGTTTTCTGGTCGACAGGTACCAAAGTGCTATTCATGTTCAGGCACCGAGGCACTTTTTCGATAATTGATTTCCATATCTGGTGGCAAGTTTTTTTTTAGAGGCCCGTTAAATTTCTTAGTCAACTATGCTTATGCTTTGGCCACACAAAAATTAGATCATCTGATGAAAACCCCATTAGGAGAGAGAAAGAGAATGGCTCTTTGTGCCATCTGAAAGGCATGATGCTCGTATTGTATCCTCACGCATGCGTATACGTTGCTAGGCAGCGTGAGCGAAATATAATGAATTGAGAAGGCTAATATACATCAAGGCATTTCATTGGGGGAACATTTGATTATTATTTGTTGTTGGCCATGTGTAGAGCAGGATTATGGCTCAACTGTACGTTTTGATGGCTTCTTGTTTAGATGAATATCAACCAATTTGTGCTACCTGCCTTATCAAGATTGCTAATTGTCTATTTTTTGCTATATTGCATTTGTATATTTTGTACGTTTTTGTTCAAATTGTTCGAATCAAATGTGAAATGGAGACTCATCATCTGACGAGATTTACAGAACACTGGGAAATCATATTGGTGATCCATATTAGACATGAGCGAAATTTACTGGGCAACATCTCCGCCAGAGTGCACAACCACAACTGATCTAGAAGCAGCATCGTTTTCATGAGAGGCGATATTTTTATCAATTGAAACCTAATGAGAAAGTCGATCAATAACAGCAGTGTCGTCTCCCATGTAAATAGCCTGCTATTTCAGGAGATTGTTCACGATGCGAGTGTCGATTTATATTCTCGCCCTGTTTCATTTCTACCGTCCCTCTTATTACAGAATAGTGGGCTACCTGTTACATCATTGGCATCGGATGTCATCCCACAACCTTCTTTATAAAACCAATTCATTGAATGTTATTATAAACAAATATGCAATAAATTTGACATTTGATGCCTTTTTGCAGTTCGTATCAGATGCCCATTTCGTCTTGTAAGCAGAAAAATCAAGGGGAACTTGTTGATCATAGCATTCGCTATGATTGGATCACAAATTGTGATGGGACCTCCATGCCCGTATCTTTTTAGCGCCACAACAAAATAGCACAACGGGACGGAAGCGCGAAAGGAGGCACACACACACACACACACATACACGCGCACAAGCACACAAAAGGCCGGATCCAGTTCAAAATGGCCTGGTTACCATCTTGGATGTTTATTGACAAAAAGGCCTTAATTGATCCGGCTGGCGGTCATTTTACGTAATGACATAAAACAAAGAATCTAATTGAGCAGTTTCATTTATCAACATTTCATTGGAACAAAGGACCCATCTGTTGTAATTTCCATGGATTGCCCTGAAAAAAATTTAAAAAAAGTATATTCTGTCATTTGGATTCCAAAAATGAGATTATAATAGTTTTTTTACAACGGAGATTGACATCAAGAAAGGTTAAGGCTGGAAAGTGACAAACTGAGCTTCGGGGCATGTACCCATTTAGCTTGCTTGAAAAAGGGGGCAAAGCGTTCTCTTTGGTGCTCGGTGTGTGGATAATACCAATCATTCAGCTTGCATCAAAATAGCTGACAGGGACCATGTAGAATGTGTCTCTCTTTTTCATATGCCATTGTGCTGCAAAAATCAAGATGCTAGCGCATAGGCCGCTTCATTCAAGTGCGCGCTGTAATGGAATTGGATAATACAACCATTCAAGGAGGATGCAATGGAACGATGAGGGAAAAATGGAAACAGATCCAAGTTCCAGGCCAACATCTCTGTCATACATCTAATGTGTGTATAATTCCCTGACCAATGCCGTGTATGACGTTTGACGTGAATTCGGTTTGTTTGGTTACAATAGCTGCATCAAATATAAACAATCCCCTTGTACTAGCAGAACAGGGCCTCCGATGTCA
The DNA here is from genome assembly GCA_037040325.1 of Mucor sp. M7501. NCBI lineage: Eukaryota > Fungi > Mucoromycota > Mucoromycetes > Mucorales > Mucoraceae > Mucor > Mucor sp. M7501. The sequence goes on along the minus strand of JAXQGS010001114.1, from coordinate 1,151 downwards.
AACTGCAATTGCTAAAAGTATATACTATCACACTCGTAATGAATGAATTGATTTACTGACAAGAATTGCAACAGTTTGGCAAATCGAAAACCCACAGCACTCTTGAAATCACGCATTTGAAACATTTAGCCTTCAGATGGACCAGCGATTCCAGATCAGAATTGTATTCCCTACGATTACTAAAGAGATCGGTAATTATCCTGAGGTTTGTATAGCTACTGAATGCAACAAGAACTTGCAATTGCATTTCGATGATAAATTGAACGTCATTTAGTCGTAGGAGAACGCATGTGTCAAGCTTATGTGAAACACATGAAGCGTGTGGCATCATTCAGTATCGTCAACATTAGATGGACTTGAATAAGCCCTCAATTTGTATCGCGCGGCAACAATGCGCTAGACTGATTTCTGGAAATTCCAGACAAAGATGCAAGTTTACCCATTGTGAAACTAAGAGAGCCCTCGTACAGATAACCATCGAGTATGATTTACTTGAATGCTACTCCAAATCACATGCTTAGTGCAACTGACAGCAACAATGAAGCAAAGATCATTCCAATGCCAACATAAAGTATCCAAATGTCATATCTTTTTGATCTTTGTTTGATGATTATCTTCAGGTACAAAACTTAGAATTGAAATGGACATATTTGAGATGCCATGTTTCAGAAAAATTACAAGGTTCCTTTGATTCATTCAACGGCTTGATGTAACACAGCGCGTCTTTTAAAGATCCTCTGACAGATAATGTGTGTTTACAAACAGAAATCACAAAATCAACAAGATTTGCATCTCTGCTTGAACTATAGGATTAAAATCAGCTCATTGATTCATTGCTTTGAGTATGTGATCCGTGGTATAATGATTTATTAGCCGTTTAATTTCAAACGATCGATCTAGCTTTTCTACGATACTACACATTTTTATCAATAGAGTTCATGTATACTCAAATGTCAGATTTCAAAATGCAGCAGCATGCAATTGGGACCTACGGGATGACGCCGGTAGACGTGGAGCGTAGCGAAAGCAATTCTAGACGTCTATAGTGTCTTTTACTATACAAAAGGTGCTTGCCAGGGCAAAACACAGCCAGGGCTGGGATTGAATTTTAGAGGCTGCTCCTCTTCTGGTCTTCCAGATCAACAAAATGG
>JAXQGS010001113.1:0-11480 GCA_037040325.1 Mucor sp. M7501 | reverse complement strand
CCTAACGAAAAAACAGAGGGAAACCCTCGCATTTTTTTTCTAGGATTTTTGTGTGTGTCGAGCCCATTCTAGTGATGGGATTGGCCGAAAGACTGGACAGCAAGTGAGATAGACCTTTGTAAACATTGCAATAAAAACTTGTTTAATGACCCCACAAACATAATAAAAGTAATAGGTATTATACAATAGCATTCAACTGTATTCTACTTGTGTATAGAATGTACTAGAAATCCTGCAGGAATGGAGTAGAGAAAGATGTGTATTTGTACATTCGTGCTTAAGTTGTAGCGTTGCAAGTTGAAATACAGGGCTATTGGTATATCTAGCAGACAGTTTTGGATCAGCTGTCATCATAAGCATGATTTGATGTAAGCTTGGCAGTTTAAAGGCCGAGGCTCGCTGTAAAACAACTACTGTACGGCATCAAGTCGTAGTCGACAAGTTGTATTGACTTGATTTTATTTGGTCAAGAACGACGACGCTACTTGTGACAACCATCATGAGTGTGATTGAATACAGTGTGCCATTTACTCGATTTTGGGGATGAGGACGTATAGTATCTTTATCATAGTTTTAATGGGTGATAACTATTTAATGGGTCTCGACGTATAATACGGATAACTTGGGACGGCTACCTGCTGATTACACCTGACGCCTTGCCCACCATTTAAAAAGTCGACCGTTAAAATCATCATCAGCACATGTATTTACACACTTATGATACATTTATTACAATTCAAAAAGCTATTGCTGCTACTACCACTACTACATTGAGCTTATTATGATCCCTCAGTTGACACCTTTGCCAATCGTTGAGCCAAAGCGGCTCTGAATTCATCATTTTGAGTAGGTGCTGCAGCTGCGTTGCTACCCGTATTAGTAGTGGCAGCAGGAGGTTTGGGTACAGGTCGAGGTGGTACAATGGGTACTTGTGATCGTTGTGGTTGTGGCGGTCCACCATTCCAAGTTGTTCTTGACGCCGCCACATGAAAGTTTTCAGTTTCCTCTCTTGATAGACCCTCTGTTGAACCGCCTTCATGTATGGTAACAGGTCTCGCAAAATTGTTATTTGTGCCATCGTTACTCTTTCTAAATGGGAAATAGGGTGGTTGACTGTATCTCTTTTCGTCTTCTTCCTCCATGCTGCTGTCTCCATGTGTACTCAGTGTGTTCAAAGAAACTGAACCTGTGCTGAATCTAACATTGGAACTGGCATTGCTAAAGACGGAGCTGGTGCGATTGCCATTGTTGCTGCTGCTGCGAGCGCCGTACATGCTGTTGGATTTCATCTGGGGTGGCTCTCTCAATGTGCTCAGCTCATCGACCGTGTTTTGACTTACCCAGGATCGCATCAGGATATACTGCGTTGCCATCTTTTGCTGCTCGTCCAGATTCTCGTCTTCTCCCCCTTCATCCATCATGGACATGTTGGTGACGCTGCTGCTGCTGCTGTTGGGCGATTCATTGCTACTACCGCCGCCACCACCACCAAAGAACCCGCCGCCACTAAATCGTTGTATCCGAGATGCGCCACGATGTAACGCACTTGATAAGGCTGGTCTGAAATGATGCTTTTGTGATGATTTTAAAAATGCAGCTGGTAATGAAGGCGTGTAACGAGGCCCTGTTTGGAAACGATGCATGGTATTGAGCACTTCATGGATACGGGGCTCGTCTTCTGGATTGCCGGGATTGTTCGAGCTCTTAAAGGCAGCCAGTAAATAGGTGATATCATGGATAAACGTGCCAAGAAACGGTACAGTGGGTCTTGAGTAGTGTTCATCTCGGATTAATTGCACACTTTTGCCGTTGACGACTGTGGTTGTTACCATCCCCATGTGTTCTCGATAGTGGCCATAGTTGTTTGCTTCCGACATGAGTTCATTCAATGCATCCAGTTTGGTGGTGCTCTTTCTGGGTATATATGCCCAGGTGCGCTTCAGGCGCTGTACAGGGGGAGTATTCAATGCTGATATAATGGCTTTGAGTGTTTGGTAATTGTTGACATCAAAGCAGCGTGAGGCAACCTTGATCCAGTAGTGAATAAGCTGCGCTCGGGAGGACGCTTCTTGTGGTAATAAGACTGCATGTTCGATACAGCGAGTAATGTAGTTGAAGAAATCAGTCGATGCTACAATACGAGGATGTGGATGCTTGGATGAGTGCTCCAGCAGGGCTTGTGGGGGTATCGCACCAAAGATGGCAGCTTCAATCAAGGTAATCTGATACGCAATGACATGGGCCTGAAACTGCAGAATACTCGGTATAGTCGCTGCACTCATGTAGATTGTGCGGACGCCGTTCAGTGTCACCTTGAGCTCTGCCAACACTCTGAGATACTGTGCAATCATCTGATCCAAGCTATCCTCTGTCATGGCATCAAGTGCCTGTCCCTGAGCAATGGCCTGCTTGCGAGCCCTACAGGTGCGAATCTTTTCCTCCAACTCGTCTACCTTTTGTTGCAATACTCGATGCGTTGTGAGAAGAGGCGGTGCAGGGATGAGTGGAACGTGATCCGTGTTCATGGTGCTTGAAGAGGGCGCTAAACTATCACCAGCATTCGTCTGTGCAGGCACAAGATAATCAGGGTCGATTTCTCCCTCAGCGACGATGCGAACATTGGCTAGATGTTTGGTATTTTCTGAAGGGTACTCTGTTGCTGGTCTTGGGGACTTTTGTAGCGAGCTGATATGACTATGAGGTAGTGGTGGTAAACTGGTAGGTCGACTTTCTTGAACACGAGGTTTAATCATCGGCGGTTCAGGCTGTTGATATGAATTGTCTGTGGGAAGGCTATTAATACCAATTCGTCTTATAAAGCATAAGCACACATTTACCCGGCAATTCAGTTTCAATAGTCGTCGTGGCGGCGGGTGGTTTCAATGGAGGTGGAGTCGTTGTCACTGCAGGCGATGGCACTCTGGGCTTTGGTGGTACAACTGGTTTTTGCATTCTCGATGGTTTTGGAGGCAGAGGAGGACGCTTCTGGTCGCCAGTGGTCTGTCTACTGATAGGGTTGTACGTTGCCGGTGAATGTGTCTCGATGATGGTTTCTATGTGTTGTAGGCATGTTTTGATGGATGATAAAAGAGATGCGTATTGCTTTGGACTGGAAATAATGGCTATACGGAATGCAAAAAGGTTAGGATGTTGCTCATTTTACTGTGTTTATATATATACGGCATTTACAAGAATGTACAAATTTGATTTCATTGAGTGCTTGGATGGCTTTTTGACTGGTTGCCGTGAATGAGAAATAAGCTTCCTAAACATTGAATGCATTTAGTTTCTATTCAAATAGAAATTGTTGTATTTTTACTTTTATTTGTCCTTTCTCTTCCAGTTCGATAGCCAACGCAACATCTTTTTGTATGTCCTCGTCTAACATTTATCTATAGTACAGCAAGAAAGAAAAAACTCGAGCGTCTGAATGCCAAGCTTTTTTTTTTCTGTATAAATAAGCAAAAGAAATAAAGAAGGAAAAAGAGGGTGAGAAGAAGAAAGCTTAATAGGGAAAAAGAAAAAGGGAAAAGGAAATGAAAAGAGAGAAAAAAATACTCGGGGAGAAAATTACAAATTGTTATCATAAAGCTTGTAACACTCAGACACACACACGCACTTTCTTGTCGAGGCGATGTTTGTTGCCTTCAAATAGCAGAGATGTCGATTTCAGAAGAAAAAAAATGCATTCATTCGTCATTGTGTGCACACTCACAAGCACTGTTTATCTAATCATTTATTACAAGTGAACACAGTATGAAGCTCACATCTGGAGCAAATCTCCCGTTTTGAAGATTCAAAATGCGGGACAAACTCTCCAGATTGGGATGGGGCGCACCGGTTGCAAATTCCGCCACTTCCAAGGCAATGAGAAGAAGCCTGTTATATTAGCGATTGCTTGCATGTGTCTCTAGTATAATCAAGGCATGCGATTTGTGGATATATCGTTGACTAAAGTTTCATGTTGATCACTCAGGGCAGCCCAATCACAGCATTTGTTATGGATGCTTATTATACATTGGATGTTCAAGAGTTTAACAAACTACCTAGGCAGAGGTGGCGCCTATTTGCGTTTATTAGGTAAGCAACATGTGCCAAAGGTGCAAGGATTCTTGTCTATATGTCGTTTAAAGCTGTGATATAACATATCGCTGAAACCAGCGCACGATAGTGAGTGTTTCTGCTAGATCAGATTAGAGCCTCTTCAGTCAGGATCCAATATAAATGATCTGATAATTTGTGAGAGAAAATAGCAATTGACAATACACTATGGCAAAATTAGCTCGAATCAATTCGATCTGATGGAATTCCACAGAGGGCCTAATCAAGGGAAAGCTCCAAATGAGATTTAGTCTTGTCATTTAATAGGTAAAAATGTACGATACAAGTAACCATTGTGTCATAGTCATTGTTGGATCAACATTCCATCATAACACGAAGAAAAGAGGAGCCTCCTGACTCTTCTTTGAAACTTTACTTTAAAATGTCAAGCATGACAACAGAGGTTTTTATTTTAAGAGCAAACAATAAGCCATAATATAAGTAGCAGTAATGTGAGCCAGTTTCAGACTACGGTTTCTATTGAGATACCAAGAGAGTCCAAATACGTCTACAAGCAATACGATTGCCAGCATATCAACAAGTTCCATACCAGCAAAAGTGAATGGCGTAGGGTCAGTGGATTTGAAATCGACTAATGGATGTTGCATTTGGTTATTTCAAGCGACATGTATATTGATTTTGATAGTACTATACACTTACATTTGTCCAGTGAATTCATTGCCGCGCCTTCTAATAAAAGCAATACGTACAACAAAGAATGATATCATAAGCTTAACTTTATTCGTTTACATGCAGATGTTTGTGTTATACAGTACCATTTTCTTTGCGTGTTACAATGTCCCACATGGCATCGTTCTGTTCTTCTTGTTCCACTCCTTCTTTGGTTTCAATCCAAGCTCCCTTTGGTAACACCCTAGCTTGCATTCCGAGCGATGAAATAGCTTGATCCGCTCCTTGTTGTTTGTCAGAGCCTTGATGGTAACGGATAATAGATTGGCCACTTTCACTCAACATGTAGAAATTAGCAATTGATACATTTGCACCCATCATTGAGTTTTCGACAAATGGTGTGTACAAGAGTGTGTTTGATGAAGCATTGGTGTAGTTTTGTGCCAATAACGATGTCTGAGGCTGACTGAATGTCGTAAAGGGTGCAAGTGAAATAATGATTGCGCAGATAGGCAGCATACCAGCCTTGAAGAATGTTGCTAGACTCATGGTAGAATGTCAATGCAATGGAAAGAAGGACAAGATAGAATTTACTTGTGCCTTTTACTGCTTATAATATAAGCATGCTCAATGTACTCATTGTACGTGTTGTTCATTGTCTAAATGTAGTTTATTCATGTGCATGAAAAGATAGCCAATGTCTTTTTGACTCGTCTGGAAAGCCCTTGCTGGTTTTCCTGTTTAACACGTTCTTGTTTTTGGGAATGCTGATTGTCTTGCTTCACGGGATCATCGTCAAGAGCAAGGGAAAGAGTCGATGTAGAGCGGGGCACTTTGTTCTTGGGTAGGTGCTGTAGTTGGGGTCGTGGCTGTGGTTTCTCTCTGACAATCACGACGGGTATGGTAGAGTGTTTGAGTCTATACTTGAAGATACCAGCACCAGAATAAGCATGCTTGTATTTGGCTTTGTTTCTTGATCCAACGACCAGCATGGATGGTTGATACATTCTCATCTAGATTGAATGTCATATAAGATGCTTAACATTCACGTTTCACATTAACCATGTCCATTATACCATCTCCTCTAAAGCAGATTCCGGTCTACTAAAGGTCAGTTCCACGACCATGCTGATCTATGATGCACTGTGAATAACACGATCCCTCAAACAGCCTCATAAAACGGTTACATTGTCTCCCTGATGCGACTCTACTATCCAGTTCATTATCTCTTGTGCTTTATCCTTTGGCTGTAATTCATCGTCATCATCATCTAGTATACGCAGCAAAAGTTGTATGAGTAAACCCGTAAATACGTCAAGACACCACCACCTTCTTTACCTATCATATGGCTCTGTGAATAGACGCCCACCACCACAATTTCATCCCCTTCATCCACCAGATTCTAACAAGAGCGCATAGATACAACCTTCACTTTAATCTACAATGACCATGCGTATGTGTACAAGTGCGCGAACATTACCGTCAATGCAAAAATAAGAGGTTCAATCTTATTACTGTCTAAATCAATCGCCACAATGAACGTTCGGGATCTTCTGGTCCTTTCAAAGCCTCTGCTACATTGCTTTAAAGTAAATGATTGATACGCAGGCGAAATATTGGTGACATTGTCAAATGAAACTCTTCTCTGGTAGGTTCTGGAGCTGTCGTATGAGGACTGGATCGAATGGCGTGATTCCAGTGATAGAGATGAAATCTGCTTATTCAGCTTTGACTTGAGCGAAGGTTCAACAATGAGCACTTTTCTCGATGCATTATTCTCTGCTGCTGCTGCTGCTGCTGTCATTGTTGATGCTGTAGACGAAAAGAGATACCATTCAAAGTTTCCGAGAAACCAAAAAAGTCTATCATACAGCTATTTGTTTGTTGCTGCTACTGCTGCTGCTGCTGCTGTGTTTGTTTGTTTGTAGTACACATCTGGACAATGGGCACAGACAAAATGCATGATTATGTGAGCGATTTATTATTAAGAAACATCTGTTATACAATTGTAATAGAAAAAAAATGGAGAGGAAAGCGAGCTTGAAGCATATATATAAAAAAAGTTAATATGAGATTAAGAAGAGTAAATGGCATTAGTCGATTTCATGCAAAATGTGGCTCTTATTGTGGATGAAACTGTTGTTGCAAGTGCCACAGCTCATTTTGTGGTGGTGGTGGTTGCTGCTGCTGTTGTTGCTGTGCTTGGGGTGGCTGACTCAAAGGAGATATTGTGTTGGCAAAGGGGGCTTGCTTCAATTTGGCAATATGAGAATGCTCAATGTGATACTTTAAGCCGTTCAGATTCTTGTATCGCTTATTACAGTAGCCAATGGTACACATGTATGGCTTTTGAGCATCCCTCTCTGCTTCGCTCAAAGTATCCTCCTCCGAGTGTCCGTGCATTTGATGATATTTGAGTCCATTGGGGTTCTTGTAAGCCTTGTCACAGCCTTCAATAGGACATTTGTAAGGTTTATCTTGACCATCATCTAAGAATGATAGTGATTAGGTAATCATTATCATACCAGTATACACACGCACACACACACACTTCCCAACTTACCACATGTTTGATATAATGCCTCGGATCTAAAATAATGCAGACTGTCGTGTGCTGATGTGGCTGCATTTCCGCCGTTCACTAACGCAGGTAAAGCCTGTTTCAAGATTTCTTCAGTATGTTGACTTTGATTGTTGTGTGGATGTGCATGTTGTGGAGGAGGAGGGCTCATGATGACTGGAGGGGGCACAACTTCGCTTGTATTGATGACGGCAGAAGCAGGAGCGGGACTGACTACTGGGGTTGGGACCCGTAATTCGTTGTTCTTTCGAAGCAATGGGCTACTGGTCAGCGCAGCAAGTTCATGAGGTTGGGTAGGTAACGCCGTTGGATAGGTAGTCGTATCTACATCTTCCATCATCATGTCATCGATATCCTCGTCTTCCTTGGGCTCTGGCTCTTCCTCGATGGGAGCATGGTGATGCTCTTCATAATGATGTAACAATTCATGTAGATCTTGTACTCGAGTACCGCAGCATACCAAATCACTACAGAAAGCAGACTCCAATTCCCTTTGATGCACAAAGCTGTCTCTATGCTGGAATAGAGCAGGCATCGTGTGTGATGAAGGTGAGTAGGACATGGCTGACGCTCCGTTGCCACCACTATACACACAACACACCGTTATTGACCGGACTTACCCCATTGACAACTTGTGTGTGATGTAAAACTTACATGGATTGTTTTCGTTTGAAGCTGATGTTTATATTTTGTGATGCCATTGATGTGAAAGTGTCCAATTAATGTGCTACGCTTATAAAATGTATATATGCAATGAGAAAAAAAAAAGAGTGTGTATAAATGCAATCGAGAGAAACACAAAAGCAGGAAAGGGAGCGCAAGTTTCGGTTTTGGTTTCAAATGTGTAAAAAAGGGAGGAAAAAAATCGAAAAAAGTGACAGGTTTGAAGTATGGGATGGATGTTCAATTTACAATGAATGATTGCACCAATAGCATCATGGGCAAGTTACACAGAAATGCGATTCTGTACCAACTACAAATGTCGGCAATCCAACAGTGAATGACACTAGGCCAAAAGCAATTGTCCCTCCATGTCTATAGACATGTTGTCCTTTTGAAATGGATGTGTATTTAATTGAAGGTTATAGTCTGCTTTAAAATGGAAGCTATACTGGTGTCATTCTCTTCGAAATCTTTAGAATGTCTTTTGAGGCAATGGATCTCATACATCTTGCTCATCTGCTTGAGCTCATCAATGATTACAGTGTTTAAATTGCCCAGCGCTTGCTTTGATTTGCATTAGGTACACCGAATGATAGTATGACCTCATTCATGATGGTTATATCATTACAAACAGTGGGATCCTTTTTGGTACTTGAAGGTGAGAGTTTGTCCATATACATACTATGTCGAGTTTCTCACCAATTGCTTGTAATGACTAAGCGATCTCGTTTTCCTTCCTTGACATGATGTTGCGAGAAAACATGGCTAATCTGACGAGATCTGGGCACAAAACGTCTACATCCTTTGATTTTATGGCGCCTGGATGCCTGATTATACTTGATTCAGCCAAGGTCTCGATTTCATCTTTATTGATACTCTTCATTGCTTCAGAGGCAGCAAGTTCGACAGATGTATCAAAATTAGATGCTTTTTTGGTCTTGCTGTACGGAAAACGTCTTTTGGATGCTGTTGTAAAGAACGCTCTCGCAAAACCCCTTTTTGCATCTTCATAACGGGCGTATGTAAGAAGCCAATTAATCAATGATTATGCACTTTTTTCAGTATTATCATTGATGAAACCAGTGGCTCTTGATTTTTTCCTCTCTATATATATTCATCAAATGCTAAAAAAAAAGGGCTTGTTATGACATCCACAAAAGCCATATTAAGAAGAGAACAATAGACAGACAAAAAGGTTGAGTGCGTGGATATTGTTGACTTGCACTTTGTTGCAGTGATGCTTTTTGAACTTTGTTCTAATAAAGGGGTTCCATCAGGCTTGCCCGAATTAACGCAATGTTGGATCAGGAGAGATCATGAACCAAATTCCGTATTCATCTGTTTGGCGAATTTAACTTTTAATAATAAGGAAAGGTTGAATCAGAGTCAGGCAAGAGGTATCCTACGCTTTGCTTATCTGCTAAATGACACAATACCATTCAATCAATTTGATGCTTGCTGCAAAAAAAGAGGCTTTTATTAATGTTGACTTAAAGAAAAACTTCTCTAAATACAACATTATTTGTATACTTTTCCTCTTGTCTTTCGATTTCAGAGATGTCGGATGCAATCATCACCTTGATTGAGGCTGGCGTTCTGACTCGGGACAAAGCCACATATAGCTGATCATGGCCAAATACATGGCATGGCAGATATAAGCCTACATAGCCCAGCGTTTGTCCTTGCGCCTTGTTGATGGTCATGGCAAATGCCAATCGAACGGGGAACTGTGTGCGCTGGAAGTCCACAGGACACATGCCTTCAGTGGCGATGGTAATAAATTTGATTCTTGGGATCAGCGCAATGTCACCTTTCTTGGGCCCTGTAGAGACAGTTGCTTCGATGACATTGGTACCAAGGGAGTTGACAATCAATCTTGTACCATTGCAGAGACCAGCAGCAGGATCAATGTTTCTTAGAATCATTATTGGTGAGCCAACCTTCAACTCAAGCTGGTGTGGGGGCAAACAACCACCCTCAATCGTGTTGAGAATTTCAACCGGCATGATAATAGCGCTTTCATCATCACAGGTACGATCATTGCTCAGGTACGTCACTTTTCTACCCACAATGGCGTCCAGCAGCTTTTCGTTGATGACTTTGACATCTTTGTTCTTGGGCGTCAGAATGCATCTGTTCACAAAGTAGTCGGGATCGGCAGCACTGGTGAGAATGTCAAAGTAAATGCTCTGTAGTAAATTCAACAGGTTTTCAACTGGAAGGAGCATTTCTTGAGGGACTGGGATCAAACTTGAGGGCATGTTCTGAGGCAGCACGGCAGTGGGTATAGCACCTTGGCTCACTTGAAAAAGGTAGTCGGCAAACTGTTGTAAGGACGAAGCAAGACTGGGATCGTTGGACTGAAGAGCTTGCTGAACACGCATGTTTACCGTCAATCTCATTGAGATGACTTGGGGCCAAAAGCTGGCTCTGTTCAGACATTGGCTGACAATCATTGGTCTGCTTGCAGCGCGGATGATGGGGAGCACCTGTCTAAAATCACCACCAAAGACCATGAGAAGGCCACCAAAGGGAGCCGTGTTACCCATGATTTCTTGGAATAACTTGTTGACAGTTTCTATGAGGTTTTTTGCTCACCATGGAGCATTCATCCCAGGCGATGAGCTTAGATCTTTTGAGAAAGGCAGCAATTGCGGATCTTGGAGTCATTTTGCACATGGTGGTAGTGGTGACATCCAGAGGAATTTTGAACATGTAATGAGCAGTACACCCACCTTTCAGCAGCAAAGCAGCAGTACCACTTGGGGCAACAGCAAAAGCCGCCACATCACCTTCCATACGGACACGATCCAACAAAGCGTTACCATCGGCGCCATCCACAAAGTATATTCTTGGTCCAAGAACAGGATTTTCTTCCAATGCAGCATCACGAATGGTGTTGTAAACCACGGCTTGACTCTCATTGAAGAAGGCAAATAATTTTTGGCGAAGCACGCGCGCACAGATATTAGACTTCAAGTAATGTTGGCACTTGGAAGCACCAGTCAGCAAATAAGAGATTGTTTTATCATTGTAGAAAAGGTAGAAGACCTCAAAAAAATGAAAGATATTTCGGACATTATTAAAATGATACAACAGCAGTAGCACGGTTTTCAGGGCTTGAATAAAGTGTATATAGCACATCTGATTAGACTTGAATCGCGAAATTATACAAGAACCTTTTTCATTGTTCGTCTGATATGTTCAATCCCTGTCTATGCTGCTCAGAAAGCCGTAGTATAGAACATCTCACAGAAGCTGTCGTCTGAACCCAAGAAACGTGCCCAATAACAAGGAAAAACCCTTGACATGTATACCCAAATGTCAGATTCCAAAATGCAGCAGCATGCAATCGGGACCTAAGGGGGTGACAGCGGTAGAGATTCAGCGTATCCAAGTCAATTAGACGTCTATATAGTGTCTTTTTACATACAAAAGGTGATGCCAGGGCAAAACAACAACACAGCCTGGCTGGGATTGAATTTCAGAGCTGCTGCTGCCACTG
>JAXQGS010001112.1:0-11864 GCA_037040325.1 Mucor sp. M7501 | reverse complement strand
ACATGCTCCAATGCGTTTCTACGATTGTTTTGAGCATAGGAACACCTTAGTAGAAAACTTCATTTTCGAGGTGAAAAACTCCCATCATTCAAAATCGTCGAATTTTCCCTTGCTAGTACAAGGCAGAAATCGATGTTCAACTCGACCCCCAAGAAATCGCTGAAAAGTGATCCATAGGCTAATGTCAGGTCGTAAAACACGATGGCACTTGTTTTGAAGCCGAGATCGCGCTTCGTTGGCGAGATACAAGCGATTTAAACTCTTGATTTTACAGTGGTAAATACAATTGAGGGCTGCTCACTAAGCATTGCGCATATAAACATCTGGCTTGATGGTTTGTAGTATGTCATCTAACGAAACAGTGCATTATTGTACTCTTTATTCTTCAGAAAGCGCAAAATTCCCAGAGGATTTCTGCACAGATTTACCCAAAATCGATGAAAAAACTGCTTTTGTAGCAGGTATCAAATCAATTGACTCGCATTGTGTCATTTGATGGATGAGCGAAAAGGAGGATGTCTCTTGCCCGACTCTGATACTGTATAGCTTTACTTTGCTTAATGTTAGAAACCGCATGCCATCCAACAGATAAACAGGATTTAGCTTGTTCAAAGCCAAGAATGCATTAAAGAGCATTGCGTCAATGGCTGGCCATTTAATCTTGATTGATATTTTCAGCTTCATCGTTACCCAATGATTGTATAGTCATCTGAGGCAGACGTCTTCACAATGTAAAGCAAGAGTGGTGCCACGACAGGCTTCATCTTTTTTGCTGGTAAAACAGGCAGGTAACCATAGGTTATGGCTTTTCCTGTGTGGTAGTAGTAGTAAAACGGTGCAACTAGTAATGTTCGATGGCGCAAATCTTATTAATTTTTACCTAGTGCTTATAAAACCGATTGCATCTAAATTGCTTTCAAAGTCGTCTTTGTTCTTCTGGCTTAGTGCATGACATTCCACTCACTTTGAATCATGCACTTTGATTCATTTGAAAATCCGTTTCGAGATGATAAAAGATGCCTGATTCTTTGTCTCTCTCTCTCTCTCGCTTTTTCTTCCTCTTTACCCATTATTATTCCATTTCTGCTCACAAAGCGTCTCAACCTCGCTTGTATTTAGATCTTCATTCAAAAACTACATCCGCTCGTAAAACGATGGATTTTATTATGGATCATGCTGAAGAGGTACCATTTCCAATCGAGGATTTAGTGAGGTAAATTGGACTGGAAGATCGAGAAATATAAGAGCATCTTTGCCCAAGCTTGGTGTCTCAAGAAAGTGCGAGCATGCAAAATCCCTTCTCTGCCGCTGGGAACAAGAATCATTTGTCGTAGGTATGTTCGATTGTATCCAACTACATTTTATCTAAATGCAGTGGTGTTATTAGATATTCCTATCGCCTGCTGCCAACAAGACTTTTGAAGAGAATGCCCAGATAAACCTAGAACTCAAAACGCGTTCTGTAGAGCGCAAGCGGTTGCATGCTTTTCTTGAACTCTCTCAGAATGCTATTGAGGAAGTAAGTGCCTTGGTATTTCAGATGTTTTCATTCTAACTCTCTTGTTGCAAAATAGGTCAGTGAGCAAGACAAAATACGTCGAAGAATTGCTACTGCCAAGGCTATTTATACCCGCTGTTTCTGCTATTGAGGCTGTGGGCACAAAATGGTGGATTTCTCATGATAGAAGTGAGCTACAGCTTCAAGCAAGAGTTCAGTCGATAGGAAATTCTTTGCTCTACAATATCAGTTAATGCTACAAGTAAGGTTTTAATGGAAGAGATTGAATGATCCTCAAAAAAGACTGACAAAAAAGCAAAAACAATCTCATCAATAATCAGTAATGTATGCTCTGCCAATGGTGTGCGTCGCATCTCCCATTCCCTCCACTGCCAATGCCACTACAACATCCGGATGTGATGGGGAGAAGAACAGTGTTGCGATCAACATCTATTGAAATAAGTTCTTGGATACCGCTGCTTTGAACGAAGATTTCCATATGTTCAGTGCTGAAAAGAATGGCGTTGTTTTAGTAGGCAAAGGAATCAAGCAGGACTCTTTGATGGACAAGGCAGAGTATGAAAACCTGACCACAGAACTTGAATTTGCCAAGAACCAGATGTTGGATACTGGAGGAAGATTCTATTGAAGATAATTTCTGTGCTGCTTCTGTAGAGACGATGAATTACGCTGTTCGCTTTACGTCCGTATCAGGAAAGAATCATGCCATTCAAGACATTTGCACTGTTATCATATCTTTGATCAAGTATGAAGAACTTTACAAGAAAGCTGAACGAAGTTACAGGGCCTACTTTGTTCATCCTGTTTTGGTGGCCGTATCCGAAGTATGCAAGCATTCAATGGCACTGGAATCAGCGGAGGCTCTGTTGGCGTCTATGACAAATTACTTGAACAGACATGCAAACAGAAAAACCATGACTGACAAGGAGGCATACAAGGCTGATGGAATTTCTGTACCTCAAGGTGTGGAGGTTGGCTTATGCCATCAAAGTTTCAATTCGATTTTATCAAAGGAATGTACGGCTGTCTCTCCATGTTCAATGATATTTGTTCATATCAAGGTCGACTCTCTGCAAGTCTGGTCCTTGCAGTATGTACATGAACCGTGTTCTGAAGACCGTGGTCTCTTACTCCATTGATATGAAATCCGATACAACCAATGGACCTCATCGCAGACTTGAAGAATGAACACACTGCCCCCAAGAATGAACACTATCTCAATGGCGCCACTATCAAAAGTATTGTTGATAGTATCAAGCCTGCATTGAAAAACGCAATGTTGTCAATACCAGAAGCGTTGAAGCAAAGGAACACCGAGATACTCATATCTAGCATCTACCACAAGCTGACAGAGAAACAGCATGCCACTGGATTGCACAAGATCAGGCCATCATCATTCGTTATGGTCCCTCCCAAATAAGCAGCATCATATAAATAGTCTTCATCACAGTATACCCACAACATTTGAAATTGGAAATAAACATTTCTTGAGCTCTCCTGACAAATTCTCTGCTCGATGGGATGGATCTGACGAGATGAAGAGTTCAGTAGCCTCTCAAAGACCCATTTCACCTTCTCAATAAGCTGCTTTTCTTATAAGAATGATGCTGTTCTCGAGGCAGCTTCAGATCTAACAGTAACCAATCCAACCTTTGATGGCTCACACGCTTTTCATGAGCTGCTTCCCAATCCCATTCTATACGTCACGACCCTGCTCTTAATTGCTTTTTTGCGGGGTGGTGGGTTCATGTTATTTTGACAAACCGATACAAAACAAAACAACAGGCAACCATCTCTTTGCTCTTTTTCTCTTGGTTTTTTTATTTTACAACAAACTTATATTAATTTAAATACAAAAAGATGGCTTCCGGTTTTGGTTTAGATGGCGGTAAGAATGTGCTTTTGTTGTTTTGCATTGAAACGGTAGATTGATCCACCACCATCCATAGGTCGTGGTCGTTGTTTCCACTTTTGGCAAGAATTCAACAAGTGTTATGCCACTGCCGACCTTCCTCAACAATGTCTTGATCAACGCGACGATTACCTCGAGTGTCTCCATCACACCAAGGAGGTAGGCATCATGTCATTCGAGCAGAGAGAGAGAGAGCCAAGTTATTGACATGATTTGATAGTTTGCCCGTATCACTCGTATCAAAACCGAGGAATTGAAGCAAGCTGAAAAGAGAAAGCACGATCTCGAAAAGCAACAAAAGGACGCATTGACTGCAGCAAAGTCAAATCTGCCAAAATTGAACATTATTGATGATAAAGAATCAGCAAAGGCAGAGTAGATTCCTATAGATTGCTTTTTTTGACACACGACATATACACAACTCTCCAATCACACCTTTGACCAGCTTGAAAACGATGATAGAGACGAAACTCACACACACACCTTTCTTTTCTCGCAAATACACACACAACCACCACCATCTACTACAATCGAGTTACAACAAACCTTTCCAATTATTGTAATTTGAATAAATAAAAAAAAGATTCAATTGATATCAAGGTCATGGAAAGTGAGACAGGTGGGATGAGGATGATGGATTTATTAGAGGATGACAGAGAGAGAGATGGATATTTTTGGTTGGTTATTGATAATTGAAGAGACAAAACTAAAGATTAGATAATAAGTATAGTTGTAAGTAATAGCGAATAAGAATAGTATAATAGATAGAGTAAGTAAGTGGTAGTGACAGTTGGCATGGGTGTTTAACAAGAACTGCAAGAGGTGAACTTGCCCATATAGTAACAGATCACCATGGCAAGGAAAATGACAGATATTTGCTGGCCATTAAATGACAGTTCGTCAGTGATGATGATGATATTGTTGTTCTATAGATGTACATTATGTTAGTGGTAAAGTCATTGATACATAGTCGAGTATGCACACATACCTGATGCTCAGGCACAAGGAGATAGCCCTTGGGTACTTTGAGTGGAATAGGCAAGGCATCTTTTTGCTCTTCCTCCTCATCCTCCTTTTTAAGCATCTTTTCGATTTCAACCTTGGTCACTGTGATGGAAGGAGCGGCAGTGGGGACAGCATCATGCTTCTTTTCTGCTTCTTTTTCGAGCACCTTGACTACGGCTTCAGCAACGACACTGGCTGTTTCTGCAATGGAGGAATCAGCAGCAGCGGCATTAGTAGTAGTAGCAGGAATGGGAGCACTACTGGCACCAGCAGTGGAAGTAGATGAAAGTGATGACTCGCCATCCACAATGATTTGCTTGTTGTTGTTTGCAAATTTAGTGGTAGCAGCATTAGGCGTATTTGGCTCAGAAGAGGCTGTTGTCTCGCCATCTGATTTGGAAGAGCTGTCCAGGATAGCCTGTGGTTGCTGCTGTGTAAAGAGTTCTCCATTGTACTTGTAGGTCGTGTAATGGGTGGCTTCATTGTGATGCAGCGGCGCTAGTGTGAATGTCACTTGCTTACCGTCGATGGCTGGGTCTGTAGTAAAGATCTTGATGCTCTTTTGCTCCTTGGGCGATATCTGCACACGAGCTACATTCTCGGGCATGATGTTGATGTCCAAACCGTGGGGGAACATGGTGCGATGGAACCGGATATCGGTGCACCACAGAGACGCGTTTTGGTTCTGCTTGCGTGCTCGATACGAGTTGGAAGGCTGGTGCTTTGCGATGAATATGATTTGGTAGTTGTTTGTCAGCGCATCGAATCCCTCTTGCACGACTTTGCCTGCCACACGACGAATGTAGGGAGGACATCCGTATTGCGTTAAATAGTGGTGCATGTGGGTAATCGACTGCAAGGAAGTGTCCATCCATGTCTGAAGCACGTGCTGAGGTAAAGCGTATTTGAAGTCCATGTTGCAAACAAAACTGACAGCGACTTGGACAGTGCGTCCGTGTTTGTCAAATTTGGGGCGAAAGACCCAGCCGTAGAGATCAGTGTAGGCGCGGATACGATGGCCAATGTCGTCGGGTGGCACTTGGTGATCTGTGACACTGGTTGTGGCCGTGTAGACGGTGCCGGTAATAGGGTCTGTCTCGATGCTGGTGATTGCTGATAGATCCACGCTGGCAATAGGCAGCATACTGCCGAGATACCATTGCACTAGGTATTCCTTTTGACTGAATCGCTCAATAGTCTGACCACCTTCAAACGAAGAGTCCCCTGTTTTTATGCGAAAAAGATGAGATAGCAGGCTCAAACATTGTATATAATGCACACTTACAGATCTTTCTTGATCCAAAGCAATGAATGACAGAGCACAGCTGTTCTGCAGTCCAGCCTCCTTGAATGATGCCATCTGCTCTGATAAAGGGCACTTTTCTGGCATTGCTCTTGTTGCTCTTTGTCATTTGCAGCACGCTCTCGTCCTCATCGTCCGACAACAGGCGTGCATTCAGCATGTAATGCTTGGATCCATCGTCCAACTCGTGGGTCAAATTCCAATTATCCAGCGAAAAGGTGAGTTTCTTGAGCAGTTGTATGCTTTCCACCTTTTGAATCGGATGTCGGTGCGAGGGATACAGGTGTCGTCCAGTGGCATTGTTTTTCGCTGGCACAGGCAGTACGTTTTTGTACGGGTTCGTGGTGGTGGTGGTAGTAGTAGGTGAGCTCTCCAAGGACGCTGTCATTGTCTGTGGTGATTGATTTGCAGTGTATGTAATGTCATGTTCAGCAAACGAAATGTGCTTCTTGTTGCCGTTGCTGCTGCCAATAGAAGATGGCTGAGGTGGAGGCACAATGATGGGGGTGGGCTGTTGTTGCTGCTGTTGTTGCTGTTGTTGTGGTGCTACCAAGATGGTGGGATGATGCAAGTGTTCTGGAGAAGCAGCAGCCTGCTGTAATCTGTTGGTGCTATTGAAATGACGAAGTGGTTGCGTCTGCTGAGGCGGCAAGTGGCTGCTCATGACAGACGGTCTTCTGCTGTGTCCACTGTTGATGGATTGTAATAGCCCACTCTTGTTGGATTGCTGCGATCGCATACGTTCTGTCTTTCGCTCCAGATACTCTGCTACTTTTGCAATGACCAACGGCCTTCTGGCTAGCGTCTTTTTAGCAAATCCTGGGACCCAACCCTTCATGTTTTCCTGTACTACAAATACAACTTTGGTTGCTGGATGGGGACCACCATGCAGCGGCTCCAACACCCAGCCTTGAAGCTGTTGGTAAAGTGGGCTGTGTGAGTTGCAAGCGTACATACAGCAGTATAAACACTTGCCTTGGTATTGACTCGCGTTCTGCCATTCATCTTGGGTATCCTGGGCGTCTCCACACTGGTGCATGCAAACACGATGGCTCCATTTTGTGTGCATTCAATTTTCTCGACGAGTGCCAAATCTCTCGATCTAATAAATAAATTAGGGGACACTGTGTCGATGATACATGTAAATGCAAACAAGTATTTTCCATAACAAGAAATTCAACTTACTTGCTGGTGGCTGTTGGCTTCATTACCTCATAAGTCAATGAAGTGGTATCGTTGAGGTTTTCCACAAGGTTGCCATCTTCGTATCTAGAGAGCAGTTGGTCAATAATGTCTCCTCCTCTGCACCTTGCTCATCATCATCCACCACTCACTGTTCGTCCCATAGCTTGCGCATGCCAATCACATAAAAGATGGCCTGCGGTGAGAAGCCTTGGATGATGGCTTCGCCTTTAAAGATGGGTGTTCTGTCCCCCTTATGAATCCCGTTTTTCATGTGGACCATGACTCCACTCTTGTGCTTGAGTGCCTTTTTCCAACCATCCTCCAGAATGACATGTTTCAAAGTCAGTAACGCATTGTCAGCTTGGTGGATGTGGTAGGTCGATGAGCTGAGCACTGGATCAATGTATCCAGCAGCAGCAGCAGTAGCAGCAGCAGCAGGCATGGTCGCATTGGACGATGGGATGGTGGATGCGGACGAGTGGTTCTGCTGCTGTGTGTGGAACCATCGAGACGTCAGTCCATGCTGCTGTGGCGGTGGATCGTCCTCATCGTCATCGCTGAAAATGGCATTGTAATGATTGAATGTGTTGCTGGTAGCGTTGCTGTTGACGGTCGACCGCTTGAGCAAGCTGTTGGATTTGTTGTGGTATGCCTCTTCCCATTCATTGGCTAACTCTTCTTGATTGTACGGCTGCTGAGGCAGTGCTGATGGTGTTAAGGAACGTGTCATGATGATTAAAGCATATCTTGTAGTAATTTAAGCTTTTATATATATATATACAAAGAGGAGAAGAAAGGGGCGGTTTAATTATCTCTCTCTCTTACTCTCACTCTCTGGTAAAGAAAAAAAAAACAAAAAGGAAAAAAAAAGGGGACAAGGCCACCACTCCAAAATAGGTGCAGTTTTGGGAATGTCGGGAACCTTGAAAGGGGTAAATGCCACGTTTTTTCATCACCATAAAGAGTCATTTTTATTTGTAAGTGTATTGTTGATGGGATGGTGACACAAGCTGTGTAGCTGAAATGTTCTTTTGTTCATTAAATTGTGATGTAATGATATTAGGAGAGGCATAGTAGTAGTTTTTCTGATCCTGCGACAAGTCGTCCATCGACTGTCTGGAGAGCGCAGGGTAGTGTGTCGTAGTGGTGGTAGTATTGGTCAACGTAGTAGAGTCATCCTTGAAGGCAGCAAAGTTGGATCTGGTCGTCGTCGTCGCCATGTTGGTGTAGGATTCGGACGATCTGCCATGGCTAGAAGAAGACAGGCTCAAGGAAGCCAGTGCCTTTGGGCTGTGGTTTGATTAGTATATAGATGTATGTCATGATGACATTTCGCACTACTTACTTGAACAAGACCGTCATGACAACCAGTATCGACGCCAATGTGCCATCATATGTCCACACAGCAGCAATAGCCAAGTTTAAACCATGATCCAGCAGTAATCGTACTCGCATGATGCCATACATGCATTTGATAAAGGAAAAGATGAACAAGGAAGTAATGCTAATCGACATGATCACGCGGACCTATCGACATGTCATGATCAGTTGTCTGCTCTGCTACAGATGGCATTTCCCAGCCTACCTTGAAAAGACCATTCTTGATCTTGTGAATCGATGCGCTATTGGCATCTTCGTTTTGGTTATCCAAATGCTGCTTTAAGATCTTGACGAGTCGTAGACCAGCAAATAGAATCCAAGTAGCGAGTATAAAGCAGTAGGCTGTCCACAGATAATACAGTGCATCTGTAAATATCTTGGCCATGTCATGATTGCCTCGCTCTGCATAAACAGCTGCTGCGATGGAGCATACATTGTTGGTGAGGAACGGCAGGGTGATGAAGATGGAGCATATAATGTCGATTTTGATGGATACCTTGAACCAGCTGTTTTCAATGAGTTTGCTGCTCTGTTGAATTAAACAAGTTAGCTGATTGCCTATTATACAAGTGCCATACGAGCAACACATTTACATTAGATACAGTGTGTGCAATGCCAAACAAGTAGCATGCAAATGCGCATAGACCAAATTGCCATGGTAATTCGTACAAGACTATTTGACATGTTAGAGACGTTGGTTGCATGTTGATTTCAGATGTATATTCTATTTTACATGCTCTGAAGATGGCATTGGGCGCTGCATCGGTGACCAAAAGTACACAATCGACAATGCGAACTATATCTAAAATTGTCAATGGCGAGAATTTCGTGCTAGTAGATCAAGACATATTTACGCAAATTGAATAGGATGCCGAACAGCAGCATAGATTCGATTGGCTTGGGTCTGACAAAATAGCCAAATGGAGACCCAATATCGAAAATGGGCAGCTTTTTGTTGACGACTCGATGCCACAACAATCCAGAGGCTATATCGTGTCGGTTCCTGAGGAGGTTAATTCATCTGCTCGGACGAGATCTACAAGATTCAGCACACACACACACCTATCACTGATACTAGAAACGACAGAATGGCATTCACCACATATATATACAGCATGGGCTCTCTTTCGATGCAGCCCACAATCGTCACTCGCCAATCGCAATGACAGTATTGCGGGTTGTTTTCATCACATACGAGCCAAAATGAATCATTGCGATTCATGGTATATATAACAAATAAGAGTGATGAGGGGAGAGAAAAAAAAAAGGAACAAGAGAAGCTTTGATTTTCAGGCCCGTATGGTATATTTATACACGCCAGTATGTGATTTTCAAAATCGGATTAGTCCAAATCAATTTTCTATGTGAAACCTTAATAAAGAAGGGCATGTTCATAAAAGAGCACCACTGGGATTCCGCAATCCTCGGGTATAGAATGTATATATTTATAGGATATATCTCGATGGGTACATGTCGAGTGGGCAAATCGAGATGGTTTTTAGGTATCAGTAACGGGATCAATTCAGGTACATCAACATCATTGTTCAAGTAATATATTTCTTTACAGAAATTCAATAAATTCAGGAACTGGTCTTTGCTACTTAAGGAATGGAAGCAATAGCACAAAGCCATCTTTTTAATAAACTTCATGACCAACCTGTAGGCCTGAGGGTATACATGTTTAGATCAACGCAATAGCCAACGTTTGCAAGAAAGGTAGAATGATTCTCGCCGTCAACAGTTTGGCACATTTTGTCATTTATGAAGACAAAGGTATACAAATTATTAAATTGTACGCCTCTCAACCATGGATTTGGGAATGACTACTACAACAAATTGCAATGCCTTGAAATTTATTCATGTATAGCCGTGGTGCAGTGGCTGTTGTGTTCACGTAACTCAACGGGTTATTGGTGGCATCCCTTGATTTACCAGCGCCCGCACCTAACCTACCATCACCTTCTACTTTATTTCTTTTCAAAGTAAGAAGGGTAATACAGGGCACATTTATACTACTTGTTTTTGATTAAGATTACTAAATCTTAATTTAAGCTATGCATCTTTTTCGTAAGCGAGTGGTGGTAGTGTAGTCGTTGTATTGAGTTATTGTACATGTATGTGTATGTATGCGGTCATGTATAGAGGGTAAATCCAGTGGATTTGAGACTGACATTAGCTATAGTTGTCTGGTGTATAGTCGGTATAGTAGGATCTCCAATGTTTGATGTGGTTCCTGTATACAAAGCAAATGTTATACAGCGCCTCGCGCTTTTGATACAACCTCAATTTGTCGAGCTTTTGACTATACCAATCTGCGCATTTGACTAGCCCAAATTATATTTTTTATAGTCTCCATTTGCGCTTTTGGCAATGGTCGTTAGCATTGAGATCAGAGCGTCTAACCCTAAATTAAAGAGGATTGGATTGATGGTGCTCATATGAGAAAACAATCGCACACTTAAAAATCAAAGTCTAAAGGTACTACCACTGGGCGATGGCACGATGTTCCTGCAAAAGAGTACTACTACCTAGCTTCTTCGTACAAGACTCTTGGACATTTGAGATGTATGTATGCATTGCCTGATAGCTCTGATTCACAGAAGAAACGATGAAAATGTTCAAAAGGAAAGCAAATTCATCATATTGCGATGATGGTATAATTCTGAAGACTATAAAAAGATCTACATTATAGTATTGAGTAACTTATTTATTCTACTATATTACTTCTTTCCCATGATGAGCTCACTTGATAGAGATTTTATCCCTCAAACCTCTTTGAGAGAGATCAATTCTCTTCAAGCGCGGCCAAAGAGATCACTTTCGCTTCAAAAATGGCAGGGAAGAATAGATAAGCATTCAAGGATATGGTCAACACAAAAATACTTCTCGCATTTGTTCTACCACCTCAGCACCATTTTAGCATGTTGGATCCAACATGGAGCTATTGAATGGTCTCTGTTTTGTTCATATCGGATGATCTTATCTCCAGTTATGGCAAAAATGGGTGTTGAGGGAAATATTGAATTTTTCAGGCATTTTCAGCTGTGGTAGCAAGGGGAACAATTTTTTACGGGACCCAAAATGATCGATTTCTCATGATAGACTTGAGCTACAACTTCAGCCAAAGGCTCAATCGATAGACATTTTCTTGCTCTACAATACAAATTAATGCTGCAAGTCATGTTTTAATGGCAGAGATTGAGTAATCTTTCCCATAAGCCAGAAAACGGTCAAAAGTATCCCATCAAAAATCGATTGAATATTGTACACCAAAATACTTTAAATTAGTATCATTAGATTCTCCTTTAAATTCTGTATCAGACTCATATAATCTTCAAGGAATAGTTACTATCAGAAATCGCTTCTATCAAGTTCAAGAGCTTCAAAGCATCCATATTTTGTGTCAGCAAGCCATTATGAGCCATTTCGTTTTTTAGCGCCCGCTTCGTTTATAGCGCAGTATGCTGCTCTAGCTGCTGTATCATTATTGGTGACCACTTTTGATCTCAGTTTAATGTCAGCATTTCCCCCCGTTTTTTTTTTCGCTCCAATTTGTATTG
>JAXQGS010001111.1:0-11672 GCA_037040325.1 Mucor sp. M7501 | reverse complement strand
CTCTCTTATCTACATATATACACTCTCGATCAGATCTCAGATTGTGAATACTAAATCTACATATTCGCATCTGACATATCTCTAAAAAGCGGTTTGATTCACTGGTTAGTTGACTTGTTTACGAACCAGAAGGCTAGACGTTCAATTCCTGCTGGCGACATCTCACTTTTCTTCCATTTCTCATGGAAACGTATTGTATTGTTTTTTTTTATTATTATTATTTTTGAAGAAGGATTTATAAACAGAATATTAATAATTTTTATCTTGTCGCAACTATTCACAATTTTTGTTACAAAAGCAAAATAGTATAGGTAGATAAGAGAGCTGACCAAAAAATTTAATAAACGTTGTCTTTTAGCTTGTAACTGCTGTTTCATCCCATTACTTGTATGATTATCACGACAATCCCATTTACACTCTTTTTTTTTTGGCTAATCCATTGGCCATCAATAAACCACATCGCATTTGTCGCCACGTTTATTTATGCCATTTTCAAAAACAAATTGACACAGTTAGCAAATTGTGGATTCTTTCTATTTTCAAATTATTTCTAATGTAGATCATATATCGAGGTCAGGAAGCTTCTTGATGTTGTGTACTTTTGAGGAGTCGAGTCTGAGGATGTATACTTGGATCTGGAACTTTATTGTGAGTACAATTGGCATCTCTATAACTCTGATTGTTTAGCAGTGATATTAGGAAAGCTATTGATAACCTGGTTGAAATAAGCTTTGACGCACGGACACATTTTTTGTAAATCATAAAAGAAATTTGCAGTTTTAGCTTCTCTGGAGAACTCATTCACTCCAAGGTCCACAACAGTGTCTCCGGTGCCCTCGCAAAGAAATAGCCTGAAAGTTTGCATATGAATCATTGCCAAGGATCTAGTACTCCCATTCCACTGTTTTGCAACCTATGTCAGTTTTATGCAACTGCTCTCGAGCCAGGATGACGCTTCCCTCTACAAATTGCTTTAGTAACACGTCTTTATTTCTACGCAATGTTTCCAAAGCATTGCGTTGGGAAGCAAAAGGTGAAAGAGTGCAAGTAACCCGAGATACTACAAGTGTGATGGTGCGGATTCCTCGTTACACAATACAACGTGAATCTCAATCTCACCCGTTGACATGAAAGCCTGATGAATGTTGTCCCGCAACAATAGAACGTTAGCCAGAAAGCCCACTGTACACATATTGCCCTCTTGCTGATCAAGATGCCATGAAGCTCGTCATAGCAGTAGCATGATCTCTCACTACGACAAGAACCAGATATACAAACAGGCTGATAGACGTGGATCCGCCTCTCCTGAGCTTAACCCTATAGAGATTGTTTTGTGTCTGTTGTGAAAGCCAAACAAAAAAAAATCAAGGAGAGATATTGACACACGAAGATCGAAGCAGCGCAGCGTCGCTCTGAAGTTTACAATAACGTTGGCTTCTGTATATACAAGGCAAGCGAAAAGGTTTTTCGCTCGTTTCCATCAAGTATAGCTGACAAGTAGCCCCTCATTTCAAATTGACTTTTTGAAGCTTGATAGCACAAACTCTAAAGTCTGATTTTGGTTTACTCCTTTAAATCTTGTAGCCTACACCCCTGAAAATGTGTTTACCTTGAAGGTGGGTTTTCCCGTACTAGACGCAATCTCGTGTGTGAAATACAATGTTGAATGAGACACCAAAACAAATGTGAGGCCTCTGCTACCTTGATTTAGGAGATCCCTACTTTTTTTAAATTCAATTTGAGAGATCTTCCCCCTTGAATGCAGGCAATCCTGTTGCAACTCTGAATTTACGAGACACATATATAATCTTCTTTTCTTCCCTTTTCTCTTTTGCTTTTTCACTCTTTTCTTCTCCCTAGTTTTTTCACCACTTTCTTCGCAATTTACCATGGCAACAGCGCACGATGTCCACAGAGTAGTGGAGGAGAATCTGTTTGGCGCATTTCAAAGACCAACGACCTCTTATCGCTCATTGACAGCTTCCGATCTCATCAGCTTGCCCGGCCAGCAGCGCCGCCACATATCCTCTGTAACAGGGCCAGCAAACTCATACCAGCAACCACCAGTGCAGCAGTACAAATGTCGGCCGTCATCTGACATACTGCAAACACAGCCCACCATGAAGAAGAACACCTCGTCTCCGGAAGGTAAGTGCGGGCAGCATGTGGCATGTCAGTCGTCAGCGTCTCACACGAATACGTGCAGCCGAGGCAATCGACCAGTGGTTTGAAAACATCCAGCGCTACGAGCAGATGCTCGAGCAAGTCGCGGCAGCCAGTCTGGATCAGGGTTTCAAGGACGAACTGCAGCACATTAACCAATGGTTCCGATGTCGATCTGACGCTGAGAGGACAGCTGCATTGTACACAGTAGTCCAGAATGCTTCTCAAATCCAAATTCGATTTCTGATCACGGTGCTGGAGCAAATTGCGAGTGGAGGAGAGCCCTACCCTGCTGGACAGGAAAACAGCAGCGCTGGTAATGTTTTTTTTAAGGAGTAAAATGTTTATATTAAACACATATTGCTTTCTAGTGCAACATCAGATACACATGCCCTTCAGCAGCAGCAGCAGCAGCAGCCATTCCATCACCTCGCCGTCCGAGTCAGCGTCCGACTTTGACAAGCGCCGACTGCCTCCATCCGCACGAAGACGTCCGTTTGTGCCTTCTTCAGCCATGAGCGAGCCTGACGATCTGCGAAGACGCAATCGAGACTTATTCGTATCTCGACCGCTGGGACTCAGTCATCCTGGCCCCTTGTACGAAAAGGCGCTGGCTGCGAGAGCGCAGCTTCAGGCACTAAATGGCACTGCATCGTCATCATCCTCTACTACTACGACTACATCGACATGCTCCACTGCATCCTCCTGTTCTAATTCTGGAATCAGCAACAATGCAAATGGTGGTACAGGGGGCTTGTTCTCCTCTCCGCCTCGCCTTCGTACGTCCTGCTCCACCACTGACCTCACGTCCAAATCGCTCTTCTCAAGCACAGACTGGCCCTTCCCCATCAACACTGCCAAATCGAGCAACGACGACAGCTGGTCATTTGGCTCCCTGGGCGCCAAAAAGAAGCTGACATCGGCGCCTGGATCCACGGTAGGCTCAAAGAAGAAGGACGACATGCTGCCGTGGGCCATCCAGGAAGAGGAGCAAGAGTACTCTAAACTGTCTGCCACCATCACATCAAGCCTGTCTGCCCTGGAGCAAGCCCAAGCGAGACTACGACAGGATCTATCACTGCCCAGCCATAAAAAGGTGATTATGCCTATTACGCAATGGACCCCACCCACACCACCACCAGCACCAGCTACTGCCAGCTGCATTGTCTCTCCTCCTGCTCCTGCTCCTGCTCCTCCTCCAGCAGCGTCTCCCATAGCGAGCCAGGCTGGACTCTCACACACATCGCAATCCCAGTTTGGACACTTTTTGACACCACCGACACTGAATGCGCCTGGAGACGACACCAACACGGACGACGACCAAAGCGACGATGCCTCCAACAAGGAGGAGAAGCCACTTACCGGATTAGCAAGAAGACGCAAGCGATCGTCTGCTGCAAGAGCACTCAAAGACAAGCTGGCAGCTGAAGCGGTTGATTTCGAGCTAATGAAAGGTAGAGAGGATTCAACAGGCGAAATGTAGCTATAAATATACTTAGGGCTTTTTTTAAAATAGATGTTCAGAACTGGCTGCGAAGCTTGCGCCTACATAAATACGGGCACGCCTTCCTTGGGCTCGAGTGGCAGCAGGTGATCCGCATGTCTGACCAGGACATGATTGACGCTGGTGTCAACACGATAGGCGCCAGACGCAAGCTGCTCAAGGTGTTTGAAAACGTAGCCAGACACTGCGCCGAAAATGTAAGTGTGTTGTGAGGCTGCCAGCAGAAACAGGGCTTGTGTACTGACCTGTTGGCTTAAATAGAACATTGACTACTAGGCCGCTTTGGGATAAAATTTGCTAAATTTAATATCGAAAGCCTCATCTTGTGCAACCCGCAATAATAAAAAAAGACCCCCCGTCCAACTTATTTATAAACGAAACACTGAGGGATTTGCCCTCACCACCTTTTTCTCTCTCCTTGTACACTTTTTCTTAAAATGCGTTTGTTGAAGAGTATTCCCTTGCTGCTGGTGGCTGCAGCCTACTCTGTGTCTGCCTGCGAGATGGACTGTCGCAGAGGCGTCTCTAGAAACTTTGCTGGATTCTACGTGCCGGTGATCAAGGACAGCATCACTGATTTGCACTCGCAGCTGACCAAATCCATCGAGAAGGTGCCTGTGCCTGATGCCATCACAAGCCAGCTGGAAAAGACGGAGCTGCTGGAGGACATTGAGGAATCCATCGAAACCAGCTTGAACGAGTTTGTCGCCCTGGCTACCTCGCAGTCGAAGCTCGCCGAGGGCTTTTACCAGGTCATCTTCAACGAGGAGCTTCCCTACAAAGGCGACTGCAACCACCCCAAGAGACTGACCAGAAACATGCCTCCCAAGGGAGAGAGCTGGACCATGGACGAATGTCGCAAGATGGACTACCGCTGCGGCAACCCTCCCTCCATCTGCTACTTTTTGGAAGACGTCAAGCAGCGCTGTATCGGACGCATGCGTCGCCAACTGACCGAATACGCTTCTTTTGATAACGGTGCTCTTGTCAAGAGCTTGGTGAGAGACACCCGCAAGTCCATCTACGGCACTCTCAGCAACAACGGTGTCGGCAAACTGAGCGAGAACAACCAGGTGGAGTCCTACATTGCCAAGCTTGTCAGCGCTACTATCCGCACCTTGGACATTTGGGTTGCTGACGATGTGAGACAACTGTGTGAAAAGCCCTCTCAAAAGGAACTCTGCAACAGCTGGGACGAAGAGATCAGATTGGAGATTCTCAAGTGGCCTTAGATCATGCGAACCTTGGCATTGTGAATAGACAAAAACTGTATATAACATATTTAATAAAGTATTTCCCTTGACAAGGGATAAATTTACATGAAACGCCCTTGATTCTTTGGGTTGGATTTGCATAGCAGGAACCATTTACAGACCAAGATGCAATAGCGGGCTGAAGGGTATTATTCTTGTACAATGTCATGCCGATGATAGCTGTTTAGTATGGTTGCCCAGCTACATTGAAATTAGGCATGTATAGCAGCACTCTACTGCCTATTGAATGATGCTTTAGTTCTTTGGCTTCTCACAGTGGTTACTCACCCTATCTACAAAGCTACTAGGCTCTCTATTCGGCGCTGTGCACTGTACAGGTTGATTTGTAATAGACAGAGCAAGGTTTTAGCTGCGATGACATTCAATTGGCTGTTCACTGAGGAAAAAAGCTATTTGACAGGGTTCCCGTTACAATTTTCTTTTTCCTTCTTTCACTACTGAACACTTGAATTAATAATACATTTCGCAAACATGGCTACTGTTACTGAAGGAAAGGACACCATCAAGTTTGTCGACGAAGAGCAAATTAACCAGGCTGCTGCTGATGCCGCTGCTTCCACCCCAACTGAAGTAAAGGAAGAAAAGGAAGATGCTGCTTCCGCCTTCAACCCAGAGACTGGTGAGATCAACTGGGATTGCCCATGTAAGTACCAAGGCAGTGTAGGATTGAGCCAGGTAGACTCAATGTGATGGCAGGTTTGGGCGGCATGGCACAAGGCCCATGCGGCGAAGAATTCAAGGCTGCTTTCAGCTGTTTCGTCTACTCTGAAGCAGAGCCCAAGGGATTGGATTGTGTCGAAAAGTTCAAGGGCATGCAAGATTGCTTCCGTCTTCACCCTGATGTCTATGGCGACGAGATTGATGATGATGAGGAGGAGGAGGAGAAGACAGAGGAGCCTGCTGGTGTTGTGACAGAGGAAGTTGTCGTGGTGGCTACACCCAACGAGGACAGCAAAGAGGAGGAGCCCACAACGGTTGCATCTTCTGCGTATGAGGAGGAACCAGCAAGCTCATTCTCTTCTTGGGTTTCTTCCTGGTTTTAGAGATGACATTAGATAGATGACACACGCACTTAGAGTCTCTTGTTGACTGATTACGCAACAGCCATCACCCCATATTTGTACAATAAATCAAACATATCACCCTTTATTATGTTGGATTGGAGATTACATCAACAGAGACACTGACGTACTTCGGGCTGGATTTTGCCGGTTTGGGAGAGGGATTGTCAAGTCATGTCAATAAGGAGAGAAAGAGCCCACTGTCGAGAAAATAAAACATAAAGGGGCTCGCTTGTCTAAAGGTGGATAAAAGTTGATATACATCATTAGATGTGGCCTTGAGAGATGATATGATTCAAAGAATGACATGCAGCTTTTGTAGAGATGCGCTTTCAAACAGTAACTCCAGGTCTAATGAGCAGTTAGTAGTACGGCATAAAGAGAGCACCATTAATGCTCGTAGTAAGAAATGGCATTTGAGTCCTATACTCCACCTTAATTGTCTCAAAGCGCTGTACGGTGTGTATCAAGAAGGTGTCCATGCTCTGTGTATAGACGTTGCTACGTCTAATAGCTACAGCTTTTTTGGAAAAATCAATAATGTTGTATTGTACATTTTAGTCGAGAACTTGCACAACGCAATAAACGTGTGTTACTTACTCCGTATACATTTTCGCATCTTGGACTACAAATACAATAATAAGACGCAAATTAAAGTGGTTCAGTTATGCGACTTTTGGACAACATGCATCGTGACACAATACTCATGAGGTTTATCAAGCTCGTGGCATCCAATCAATGTATGCTAAGCAGTGCTTATTTGATGAAAGCGTCCTGTAGCATCGGCTCACACGCCATGTCGTGATAGCGCCTATTTTTCAAATAACATCATCACAACAATATATGCAGCAGCAGCAACAAAGCAACAGCAACAACAACAGGTGATTTAGTTTGACGAAATCTAAATAGTTCCGTCCTCGGTCAACAGGGATCTTTTGTGCATTTACCACGGAAAAAGGAAATTCAGGAAACCCGAGTGTAACCAAAACGGTTGGTACCGAGATGTAATGAAATGGGTATGATCACTTTATTCGGTCGATTGGTTTAAAACAAATGTGGATGCAATGCAGGATGTAAATAAATAAACAAGTATGGTATCTTAGTGGATTAAGGATAGAATCCCACTGCCAACAGCGGAAGCAGCTGATCCAGCCACCACTGCTGGCTGAGCAGCTGGCGAGGAGCACCGTTTGATTTGGTTAGCAGCCAAGTAATAGTTGTGGCGTCTCTTGTTGTAGCATGGGATCCAAGGATAATGCGTTGATGGTGTAGCGCGCTTCACGGATTTCTTTGCGATAACAGGCCGGATAGATGTCTCCAATGTCGATTTACTAGCAGTGTCTTTGAGCTTGCAGTCCTCTGAGCAATAGAGCGAGTCAGCCTACAAGATACATGTTGGTTATTATAAAGCCGGAAAGCACAGCATTTGGTGCA
Organism: Mucor sp. M7501; assembly: GCA_037040325.1. Lineage (NCBI taxonomy): Eukaryota > Fungi > Mucoromycota > Mucoromycetes > Mucorales > Mucoraceae > Mucor > Mucor sp. M7501. The sequence goes on along the minus strand of JAXQGS010001111.1, from coordinate 4,236 downwards.
GATATCTACTTACCTTTGACAAGGATTCGCCATCATCCATAATACGCTTATCGCACATAATGCACCAAGAGAGATCCATGTTGATGTTGTTTTGTATATATGGGGCATTTGGGAAAATGAGAACCGCACCTTTATATATCTGCAACATGGCCACACTGGAGAAGCCTGTGGAAATTGCTCGACGGTTCGTTAGAATTTGTGTGGCCATGTGTGGTGTTGGCTCTGAAATTGGCAGCAGCCTATAGAATCAGCAAATGTTGCTTTATGCAGTGCTCCGAACCAAACGAATTCTACAGCGATGATGATGACAGCTGTCAGTGATTTGCTATCATACTCTAGCTGTAAAAGATGAGCTGATTCAAGTTTTCAGCAGATGCACAAAACAAACCTTAAAACTTGGTTTTTTCACTGAGACCTTGACCCCCGCCAAATCTTACAGAAACATGGAAGCACATTGAAGGTAGCAGCAGCAGCAGCAGCAGCAGCAAACCCCAATGCTAATTTTATAAATCCACCACAATGTTGTACACGATTCATGTAAGAATTGCAATATATTGTCGTTTGCTAAAGTATCTAATTTTAATCCTGAGATTTCAATCGCAAACGAAACCATCAAATGGATGCTGCTTCTGTGACAATATGAATATTGCAATCTCTCGCTTGTGTACCCATCAAACGCGGTTCCATGGAACTGAGCCAACAAGATATTTATATCAAACCCCGTGATGATATAATGAAATCTTTGTTAGTTTACCATCACTGTATGTTTTTACCGGTTTTACATGGAATTGAACATTTGGCATGTCATATAGCCCGAGGTGTTTTTTTCTTTATTACAGGAATAAATGTAATGTTATCTCATATATTGTATTGATCATCCACAACGAGGGGTTGTTATTCTCGTAATTCCTGCTTGCAGAGCAATGCAAAAGGGGAGGGGAGGAAGGGGGGGAGTCAAGTTACCATGAGGGAGCCGCTAAAAAAAGAATCAAAAATAGCCTGGCGGGTTAGGCGTAAAACAAGGTTAGCGTGCACACCCACAGACGAAAAAAAACGAGGTTTTCCAATTTTAGAGAACACAAGAAAAAGCCATATATGGTACCGCGGAAACAGAGCATGTTGGGAAATATAAAAAGAAACCATATTCTGATTTTCACCTCTTTTCTTTTTCTTTACTCTCAAATCTACCATCCACATCGACAACATTTCACCAACTCAATCAACCACTCTAAAATGAACAAGAAAGTGCAATTCTCTTGCGACGTTGAATTCGTCTCCACATTTGCCAATGAAGATTATGGTAAGTTTCTGCAATGGACATTGGAGTTGGAGCAAGGACTCTAACATTGGGATCGATTAGACCGAACTGCTCAAGAAGTAGCCAAGTTGACATACAAGGACATGTTGGAGCTGCTCACTATGAAATCACAGTGGAGACGAGACATGGAGCGCATGATGGCTGAAAGAGCAACAGTTGAAGAGGAGGACATTGTTGAAAGCACATCAAATAACTCGACATCCCGTCTGTACAATGTACAAGAAATTTGCATCTAGAGAGCAAGAGCAACTCCTTTTATTCTTAATCATCGACATCCACACATCCACATACCGCGTGCACCACCGCACCTACACCATTTCACAAGCAAACCGATGAAAAAGTGCTTTTCATTCATGCTATTATATCCAAATGTTGTCCTTCTTCCACTTGCTCCGAGCCCTTATTTTGCATTTTGCTTTCTCATGTACAATTTTATATTCTTTATTGTAAGAATATCTCAAAACAACAACAACAACAACAACAACAGCCCCTTTAACGACCATCCCCTTATTTTATCTTGTTCTTCCTGCATTTCTCCATTTTATATCTATCATGTAAAATAATACCTTCTTTCTTTTTTACAATCAAATTCCCAAAATAAATATTTCATTTTAGTTAATGTTCCACACATCAAATCTTTTTTGAAGCCCGTGTTATCTTTTGGTTTGAATGAACAACATTTGAATCATAATTCTGATTCATTCATGATGACATTTTTTTTTTTTTTTTCCCTAGTAAAAACCATGGCTCGTTTTTGGGGGAGTGGAGAGGAATTTTAGTGCTTATCAAATACCCTTACCTGTATGCACATGAATGATCGTCATGTATAGCTTATATCGTCATTATCTTACATTTTTCACCTAGGTGGATAATTTTAGTGTTTGGTGCCTGGTTGCTATGGTGAAATTATTGAGGTTTCCCCTGGTTGCTATGTTTGTGAATGCGATCCTAGAGCATAGCTTCTTTTGCTGTCCATGATAATTGGCTTTCAGACTGGAGCGCGTCTGCGTGTCCACATCTATTTAGGCTCAGGGATACATTATTTGGACGCTGCTAAATGCATTACATCAGATTCATTCATCCGATTGTACAAGCATTGCTTTTAGTGTGTTGTAACAGCCTCACAAGAACTCGCCTGTGAATGTTGGACATACAGAACAAATATGGATCAAAAGAAATGTTGACAGAGAGCTTTTTGAATATGATGTAAAATCTCAACTTTGAAAGGCCCATTTATTTAAAGAAAAAATGCCATCTTAATAGATGTACTGTATGATTGAATTATATATAGCCGTTGCTCAGTCGTATGTGTCTTGTGAAATTCCATGTTGCAAGGCTTTTACGAACCTTCTCACAGGGAAATTAAGCTTACATGCATATTTTGGTGTGAAGCCAGGTGGACGACATTATTGAATATAAAGTTGCACGAAAAAAAAAGCAAAAGCAATGTATAGTTAGCTTACAATTTCACAGTAGTTCTTCCTTTCTATTTACCTTCAAAAGCATCATATACTGCTTCCATGATTCATGTTGCCAGCAGCTGTGCTCGTCGTAGTCTCTTGATTCGTTGTTTTTTTTGGCTCTTTTGGGATTTGCTCCACCTGTTTTGTAAGATTCGATTATATGGGTTGTGCTAACCATCCCATGTACCCTTATGCTTTTCTGGTGTACCTTTAAATGCGTTTCCAATGGTACCAACTATAAAAAGTATTTTGAATCAATATATTGAGCAATTCTTGAAAATGTCGACATTTTACGTATAAAGGTCTCACAATCAAAGTTTTAAAAGTTGCGTTGAATCGAGGGAAACTTTTTGCTTTAATATATAAGTTAGTGAAAGTCTTTGTTATTTGGGTCAAAAGCGCCATCGTCTGAATTTTGATGAAAACCATAAGGTACCGCCCATGCTTTGAAGTCGATTTTTGACGATCCCAGAGAAGTTGTGCAAAGGTGTCAGTAAGTTAACAAAAAGCCCTCATGCGAATGGAGACAGCCAAGGAATCTAAATAGATACTAGTACTATCTCGATAAAGCTGACAGTATCGTATTTCAATGACATGCAGTAGCATCTCGATTTAAGAGACTTCAGTTTAAGAGAATTTCAAAACAAGAGACACTTGTGAATCCACCAAAGTTTGGTTCCCTAAAATCACTGCTTGGAGTCTTCTAATTTGAATCAAGAGATTGGAGACACTTTCATATCCACCATTCCATTAAATTTAAAAATATTTGAGTTACAGTAGTGAGGCAGGAATTGCCTGAAACTTGGGATTTATGAGCAAAAGTAGCTAGGTGTAAATGTAGGTTGGTGCAGGTGTCTCAAAAAAGCAAGCATAGCTGGGCCATTTTTACAACACATCTGAAATTGATACAATGTCAAACTCGATCCAAGCTTCTTGCGTGTCCATCTCGTCTGGATAATGCATAAATCTCTGCTAATTAAAAGTGCATTCATCCCATACTACTCAATTTTGATCCGTATTTTGCCCAAGATGTCTGACCAGTACTGTCTTCCACATCATTAGGTTTCTCATTGGTATTGAGTACGCTTTTGAGGTAAATCTGTGCAGATATTCTCTAGAAATTGCGCGCTTTTTAATGAACAAAGAGCTTAATAATGCACTGTTTCGCTAGATGATAAACTACAGACCATCAGATCAGATGTTATTAAGCGCAATCTTCTGTGAACAGCCCTCAAATGTATTTACCACTGTAAAATCAAGAGTTCAACTCGCTTGTATCTCTCCAACAAAGCGCGATCTCGGCCTCAAAACAGGTGCCATCGCGTTCTACGACCTGACATTAGCTTATGGATCACTTTTCAGCAACTTTTTGGGGATTGAGTTGATGATCGATTTCTGGCAAATTTTGCCTTGTACTAGCAAGGGAAAAATTGATGATTTTGAATGATGGAGGTT
>JAXQGS010001110.1:0-11518 GCA_037040325.1 Mucor sp. M7501 | reverse complement strand
TTAGTTTTACCATTTCAGTTTTCTTTCTACGAATAAATTACTTCCAGTAACTTAACATCATAATTTGTGCGAGAAACCAAACAAGCCAGCCTATATTTCCAAAGATAAAAGTAGTGATATGCAGCTGGATACAAGAGTATGTGTGTGTCTTTGACTGAACATTCTTCAGCTAGTTAGTTGGTAGAACTTTAAGTGCATTTGGTAAAAGTTGGCCAATATAATATTAGGCTATCAGCATAAGCCAACAAGGTGTCCAATAACGACATGACAATCCCCACTGTACGCAATACACTGTGCAGTTGATCAGATCAGGATGCTTCAACAGAGGGATGGGGGGAATGACGCCTTTGGTGGATCTCGTTTACTACACAAGGTGGGGTTGTTACTTTTTTTTATTTATTTACAAGGATGCGATAGAGTGAAATGTATGTGATTGAAAACCGTAGTGCGACAAAAGGTGAAGACGGAAATCCGATAATATTGAACAAAATGAGAGTTAGTATGGAAGCAGAAGCAAAAAAAGGGATAGTATTGCGAAGAGGGATATACATATAATAGACAGCGATGCTGGGATAAAGAGTAAGCTTTTTTGGTTTACATGACAGCCAGACTGGTAACGTTTTTCATCTTTTCTCTTTCATCTTCATTCAGCAAATAGCCCTTGTTCGAATCCCAAGCCATTTTGCCATTCTGATAATCCACTTGGCCCAGCACCAAAACCTGATATTGCTTGTGCTTTCCAATAGACTTGTCATCGACTCTAAATGGACGCAGTAAACTAGAGGGCAATGGGGTATGTTTGAAGCGAGCTAGAAACCTTTTGCTCAAAGAGGCGTCTTTGCTATCGTCGTGGTTCAGTATATCAATCTCCTCCTCTTCGTCGTCCTCTTGTTGTTCCTTGTTTTCATTCTCCTCGTCATGATGCTCCTCGGGTTCCACTGCGGGCTCCTTTTGTGATGATCTGTAACTGCGAAGGATTCTTCTGCCTGGGTCAAACATGATCAAGTTTCTTTTTCCCGATTTCAATAGCTCTATGCCAACCACAGTTCTGCTGTGTCCTTGGTGCTGCAGATAAAGAGGCGGTCTGTTGGTGATGCACACCGTCTTTGTGCTTTTTTTCTGCGTCGTGGAGTCTGTAAAGTATGACTGAATCCAGTCCATCAGCTCGTGGTGCAAACGCTGAGGGCCTGGCTGATGAAAGTCTATGATGGTCGAGCGAATGCCCAGATAAGCCAGCAGTGTGTACACTTCAGTGGTTCCAATCCATTTACGGGTCTTGAATACGTGATGGTCCAACTGAGCAGCACCCAATGTATCAAAGCCTGTTATATTACCAAATCCGCCAATTGAGTAACATGGCCTCTATGCAAAAATTGTCTGTTCATTTACCTTCTTGCCATGCCTTCTCAATCAGCAGCTGAATGCCGGATATATCGAGCACATTCTTCAACAGCGGCTCGCCGTCTTGCTTTTGTCTCTCCAGAAAGGTCATCAACATTTGACAGTTGCGATAGCCACACCCCCATCCCAAGTCCATGAATCCAGTCGACAGATGATCAGTCAGCGGGCTGCACAGATAGGCAGAGAGCGTATCTGCTTTCCTGAAATTGGGCTCTAGTCGAGGAATCACACCTGTCAAGATGGACAGTGAGTTTCATTGGCTCGGATTGGCGTGGATGTGCGAGACTTACCGGCAGTTCGACAATCTTGCTTTAATATGGACACCTTGTCCCAGAGTTCCTTGTCGGCATTAATACGAGAGCGAACAAACGCTGATTGCTTTTGCTTCTTTGACGGCTCTTCCATGACGATGCTTTCGTCTGTTTCTTTTCTCTATTAAAGAAAGGCAAGGAAGAGGAAAAAAAGGTTAGAGCCAAATTTTGATCGAATAGGGAGTAATGTGAGTGGATGGAGGAGGAGGAGGGGTTCAGTAGGGAGGCTAAAATAGGTAGTCGCATTTTTGCACTGCTGGAATCATTGGCAAGATGTCTGTACCTTCAAACTGACTTTGACATCCTCAGATGCTTTTGCTGCTGTATGTAGGAATCAGTACTTGCATTCTGGCTCTCTGGCAATGCCATCTTACCTTGTCTGGTGATAGTCTGTGTCATTTCTGCGGTGCAAAAGCTGTAATTCTAAAAGACGAAAAAAGAAATTGGAAAACGAAAAAGAGGAAAAAAGAAAAAGAAAGGAACAGACAAGAAAAATTTTAGATTGGTTTGGTTATTTTTGATTTTGTTTTGCAGCTCAAATGAGAATTGCTTTGATCATTGCAAAGCAAAGGATGCTATACCTTGATTGCGCAGAGAAATCGAGTGGAAAGAGTGATCCGCTTTTCTGTCCTTTGTGCTGAAAACTGAGTGAATCAATGTCTGGCCTCGTGGGGGTGAGATCCTGAAATCAAGAGTCACTGATTCAACATTAATACAACAAAGAAAACGCCAATGACAGATATAGTAATCTGCGCATACAATGCTCAGTGACCATGTTCTTTTGCTCTTGAGAAGCCTGCCATTGTGTCCAATCAAGCCTTCCTACTTGACATGGAGAGCATATAAGAAAATGCAGACATGCTCACATCAATCACACCCAATGCTGTAATTTCAACATGCAGCCCTCCCTTTTGAGCCATCAATCTCACTCTACCATTGCAAGAATCGCCCACACTGTTTACTCAGTCCATCCTGCCCAACAGCATCTCAAATGCTGTCATTCCCCATCCTGATTTGCTTCAACAACACCGCTGAGGTAATGCGCGCCCAATGCTTTGTTGCTACTCTAGAATCTACATTCATCGACGTCTTTCATCAAAGTCTGGTTGTGTGGGTGTCGGTCTATATAAATAATCGAGTAATCCGTTTTATTGACAAGTTTTTATAGAGTTAGAGGTTGAGATGTATACAAAACAAGATTTCGTCAAAGCAAAGCACTATTGCAAACATGTTAGATCGTCCCTTTGACGCAGTCTACAGGTTACATACAGAAATGAGTGAGAGAGGGAATAGTAGAATTCAGTAATTTAATGGTGGCTCTTCTTGTTGTTGAGGAAGAAATGTTCGTAGGTGCAGTAGGCAGCAAAGGCGACAGTTGCAATGCCAAGTCCAGGGAACATGGTTTTGAAGTTGGAGCTCTTTGAGAAGATGGGGTGCTTGCGCCAGGCTTCACGTCTGGCCCAAGGATCGTGGTAGATGGGCTGCTTTACTTGCGATTCAACGTGAGACTTGGACATTGTTTGAGAGTGGGGAGAGATTGAAAAAGAGACGAGTTGAAGGTTTTTGTTATTTCCCTCTCAAATCCTTGGGTTACAGGTTGCTGTGAATTCTTCCCCGCTTGAAAAAAAAATGAATCAACCCTTGTTGGGATGACGTTGCTTCAAACGCAGGCAGTAGTGGTACCAAGAAGCTGGTCAATGTAGTAGATAGCAATGAATAGGCCAATCCAATCCCACCTCGCATGGCTTGATGCATGATGTAGGAGCAACTGCTTTGTGGACTGAACTCGCCCAGTCAAACGGCCCAATGTATACATTTACAGAACCAAGATCCATCACCCATTGTTTGATGATCCATTGAACCTCAAAAGACAGCAGTGATTCGATTTGTCACCACCACCACCACCAGCAGCAACAATGTGATTTCGTACCACAAACACTGGTACCCGTATGCATGCTCTCGCTTATAGGTCCTCGGCCATGTATTTTGCATAGTACAAACGTTCATCATCAAATTACTATATAGCACTGACCAACGGTATCTCGTTTCTACGGAGTGGAAAACGGATCTCAAACAGCATTAAAAGAAGAAGAAAAAGGATAATCCTCTTTTTATCCGTTTTCCATCATACTCAATATGGTTGCCATCTCCACTAGAGCAGCAAAGACGCTTGCTGTAGATTGCCCGCTCAACAAGGCGTTAATGCAGGTGATGGACAAGCTACATCATCCCGAATTCAATCCACAGGGCGCATTAAATCTAGGACTCGCTCATAATGATCTCTTGCATCAAAAGGTGTTTGCCAAAGTATATACGAGATTTTCTGTAAAGCATTTACTGCATCAACTAATAGTGCGACAAATAGTGCCAGCAATGCCTAGAGATTGTGCCCAATGTAAGCTACTAGAGTGCTGCTTTTTATCTACTTTTGAAGTCTCATGTTATGTTAGGATGTCAACTATGGCGCTCCTCAAGGCTCCAAACGGTTGCTGGACTTGCTGCAATCCTTCTTCACCAGACATTTCAAGCCCTGTTACCCACTGGAGGCTGCACACATCTTTACTCAGACTGGCGCTGGCGCATCTGTGAACCAGCTTATCATGAGCATTGCTGATGAAGGAGATTACTGTATGCTCCCTAGCCCGTATTATGGAGCATTTGATCTGGATATCAGTGTTCACACAGGTGTCAATATCATCGAGGTCTTTCCTCATGGCATATCGGATACAACCATTGATGGCGATGAGCTCGAGAGAGTGTATCAGCTGGCCAAGAGTGAAGGAAAGAGAGTGACATCCATCTTGGTTACAAATCCAGATAATCCACTCGGAAGGTATATATGCTATTGCTGGGACAAATGAAGATAATGCCACTCATGAGCTTATCTATAGGTGCTATTCTCGACACGATTTAGAGACGCTTCTCAGCTTTGCATCCAAGCACAATCTACACTATATCTCTGATGAAATCTACGCTTTGTCTTCGTTCAGTCACTTGATAGATACGTCTAAAGAGGACCCGTTCCACTCGATCTTGAGCATCAATTACAAGGATTACATTGATCCGAATCTCGTGCATGTTATCTACGGCATGTCCAAGGATTTTGCCATCAATGGCTTTCGAGTAGGCTTCATCATCACCCAGTTTAATGAACCTTTGCGGCTGGCTCTCATGCGTAGTGCGTAAGTAGGCTCCAAGGCATTGTGTCTGTGTATAACATCCCGTATAACGCCTCTTTTTTTTTTTTTTACATAGTGGATTCAGCTATACATCTACCGTCATGGATCGATTATTAAGCAATCTATTCTCGGATGAAATCTGGATCGACGAGTATGGAAACTTCACACACACACACACTAGAAATGTAACACTAATCAATGCATTTAGGTATTTGCAGGAAAACAGGCAAATGCTGGCCGAGGCTTATACCAAGACCACTCAATTTCTAACCAGGCACAACATTGATTTCATCCCTGGAGAGGCAGGGCCCTTTTTCATGATTGACGTTCGATCCATTATCAGACAAAAGCGCAACAGAGAAGCGACATTTGAAGACGAAACGCAACTATGGCATAATATGATCACGCATCATAACGTATATCTAGCGCCAGGCTCTGTGTTCCACTCACGGGATCCGGGCTTCTTCCGCCTCACTTTTGCCTTGCCTTGGGAGACACTTGAACATGGACTGGAACTTGTGCTCAAGTCGTTTGAATAAAGAGGCTTCTTTATTCATGCCATTGCAAAGTACTTTTGTGTGGACGATAAGGCGTGGTATCTCACATTGGCATCCTCGTGGGTCATCAGCTCCATCACTCTTTGCTTGGCACCAAGCAATTGCAAATATCTGTACACTATGCTCATCAGCAAACTAAACTCATGTCTGACATAAACCACAACACTTGCCTCTTTCCATCTTTTGCGTTGTACTTGACATATTGGCCCACATCATGGCATGCAACTGCCAGCACAGTGGGATTCGTAGAGGTGCTGAGGATTCGGGTGAGCTGTCTCAGCAACTGCTGATTGTCCTGATTGAGGCGAGTGGCGTTCTGCTTCCAAAAGTTTTCAGATGTGTGGGATGGGCTCCATTGTAGCATGCCAGTTTCAAGTTCAGAGGCGTACACTTCAAATGTCCTGTAATGCCAAACTGTTAGTCGTCGAGTAAAGTGCATATAATAGAGTGGCATAAACTTGCGTCAAGCTCTGGAAGTTTTGCTGCAATTCGGCCCGAGTAAATTCAATATCGTCAGCTATCTCTTGATCTGTCCATTTTCTAGTTGCCAAATGTTCGCACAATGGCAGTAGTTTAGCCACCAGCATGGCAGACATGTTTTCAGCTGGTGCCTTTTCAATCAAATTCTGTATCGTGGTTTTATCAGCACACGAGTTGCTCTCTCCCCTCTCCCACTCCTTTGCTAAGCACCGTACTCACTCTGAAGGTAGCAATGATAACACGGATAATCTTCTCCTTGACTGCAGATTTCGCCAATTCAACCAATGTAGGAATGATCTGACACTTTTTGTCCAAATTCTTTGCAATGTCAGCATCAAAAGTCAACAACCAAACAGCAAATGTAAGTTCGTATATCTTTTGAGGGCCCAGATTTCTGCTTGACGCATTTTTCAGGATGCTGACAAGCGAGTCGATAGCATGGCTCGTCTTCCAAAACGCTTGTCTGTAGGCAGGAATGTGGAACAAGGCGTCCAAGATTTGCACGTTTAATTCAATGACATGCTGGTGCTGGCTCTGCAGTTGAAAAGTCATCCATCTGAAGAACTCATGAATGTCGATGTCGCGTTGAGGCGTGGAGCTTGTTGGTTGGGAACGTTGGTATAGGAGACTAGGGTCGATTTCGTACTAAACTTACCATATCAACAGGGTCAAAATCTTGCTAGACTGGATACCGATGAATTCATCGCCGATACGCAGTGCTCTAGATTGTGATGGCGTTAGTTGGTATTGCCTGGCCTGCATCTCATTTTGTATTACTTGTGAAAAGGTTCAAAGGGGAATTCAGCTGCATTTTTGCCAGCCTCGTGAAAGAGGGCTATTCTCTCCTCGTTACCTATAATAGACGCAAATGTAAGCGGCGTTATTTATTTGTTGTTGTTGACCAAGCTGTTGTTTCACTCACCATCCAGCATATCATGTATCAGGATCAGCACCTTTTGGAGAGCATCTACTCTGGCTAGCTTCTGCATCAATTCAAGATACAATGCAGCATAGTACAAGCCATGCTATGGAGAGAAGAACAGCATGTTGATATTCATTGTTCACCATCCAAGCATATAAAATACTACCTCCGACATGATAGGTCCCAGATCATCCGTGTTCTTGTACTCTACATGCTTGATCATGGCCACTTCGTCTTCAGTGATCAAGCCAGAGTTTTTGTAGTCTTCCCAAGGTATCTCTGTCGCTCTGATCTTGTCCAGCATGTCGTCCAAGTAGGGATGCGATATAATGGTTAATTTGACCTGCTCAATGAGCTCATTTCTGGCAAATGACATGGCATCTGTCTCCTCTTCCTCATGATGGTGAGAAGTTTGCTGTATCAAGGCATCTGCTGCAGCCAACATCTTGTTTGTTTAAGGAGGGAAAAAGAGAAGGTTTGAAACTCTAAAAAAAAAAGGTTCTTGTCTAAAAAAGCGGGCAAAATAAAATCAAGGGGTAAAACTGTCAGAGAAATGATCTGTGTCATAACGTCATGGAGGAGAGCCAAGGTATGTAAATATTTGTTTATTATAAATTAGTAGTGATGCTGATGAAGAGAGCAGTTTCGTGAGTAGTTTAGATTAAATACTTGCTTTGATGGTAGCAAGTAATAGTGTATGATTTGAGAAAGAAGAATTTTACATTTAGAAGGGATGGAGGGGAAAGAAGGGATAGCTTTTTTTTTGAAGAGTGTGTAAAGAGGCTTTATGCAGATGCAGTGACAACGGCAGGAGAAGCAACATCAGTGACATTAGTATCCTTTACAGTTGCTTCAATGTCTTCCTTCTTTTGTGCTTCTTCCTTGTTGTCAACTTCTTTAGCAGCAGCAGCATCAGCGGCATCAGCGGCATCTGTTTGCTCTTCAGTGACAGCAGCAACAGTGGCAGGGGCTTCTTGCTCTTCAGCTGTGGTAGACTTTCCCTTCTTATTGCTCTTCTTTGATGTGAACAGTTCTGTCAATCTACCAAGAGGAGAGGAAGGGCGAGATGTGGATGCAACAGGAGCAACAGCGGCTTCTGCGGTTGATTCTAATCATCGTGTTAGCAAACTACTCTTGCACATGCAATTGCATCCAAACACTTTACCTTCTTTGGGTTGCTCTTCAGTAGCAGGCTCAGCTACAACTTCCTCAGTGGTCTCAGAGGCGACTGCAGCAGGTGTCTCTTCTTCGATTTCCTTGGCAACAGTAGTAGTATCTTGCTTCTTCTTACCAAACAATTTGCTGATGAAGGATTGACGCTTGTTGGCAACAGAAGTAGAGACTTGGGCAGCAGCCTGTTCAACTTCCTCAGCGACCTCAGCAACCTCAGCTTGGGCAGTTTCGGCAACCTCAGCAACAGCTTCCTTGACAGTAGGCTCCTTCTTACTTTCTTCCTTGTCCTCAACATTGATCTCAGTTTCGATGGGTTGAAGTTGCTCAATTTGAGGTAATTCAGTGGGCACAACAGTCTCTTCAGCAGTAGTGGCAGCAGCATTGGCTTCTTCGCTTACTTTGGGGGTAGACTGTCAAAATCAAACGTGGATCAGTAAACCTTGTACGAATACACGATATCAAGACTAAACATACCTTTGATCTAGAGAAGAAAGTACCAAAACCCTTGGATGATTTTTTGTGGGCCTTTTCTTCTTCCTTGCTCTCAGTGCTAGTAGATGTGGTAGGCTCTGCTTCCTTGTTGGCTTCAGTGGTAGCAGCAGGTGCTTCCTCTTTCTTGGATTTGGCAAAGGGATTGAAGATGGTACGACGCTTAGTAAGAGAGGGTTTGGCAGGTGCTTCATTGACAGCCTCTTCCTCATTGGTCTTGGGAGTTTCCTCGTTAGCAGCGGGAGGGGTAGCAGTAGTGTCAACTTCCTCAGCGGTGGCAGTTTCAGCAGCGGCAGGAGTGATAGCATCGGCAGTGGTAGAAGGAACAACATCCTCAACGACGGCAGCTGTCTCGGTTGATTCAATCTTGGGTTGTTGAGTCTCAACAGTGGTGGTGGCGGCTGTGGGTTCAATGACGGGTTCAGTAGTAGTAGTAGTGGAAGCCATATTTAATGTATATATTTGATAAAGAGAAGAAGATCTTACAAGTTGGATCAAACAATTCTACATGCATTTATATATTTTTTCATCTATTTATTCTGAATCACACAATACACGAGTGAATTACTATAGCAGGCAATTGATAGAGGAGGTGCTTCCTCGGGTGATTCAACCAGCAGGAGAGAGGTGTATAAGAGGACCAAGAGGAGGGGTTTTTGGGGAGCAGCAGGAGGAAGGGGGGGGAGGAGTTTTTCTAAAAGTAGAAGAATAGAAGAATGATATCCCTTGTGTGTCCAAGAGAGAGGAGTCGAGTTACACCGACTAGTAAGATTAGTATTGTACATTATAGTACCAAAAAACAACAGCACATCAGTCTAAAACCGTATCATATATTAATATCATGTAAATCGAGGTGTATTTCCTATATAAGCGACCTGTCAACCAACCATCTATTTCTGATCTCGCTGGCTTTGGCCTCCCCTTAAAGGTTATAGCAGAACTTGCCACCTACACACACAGCTTAAAACTGGTTAAAATTAGTATATACAAGCAGCTGACAGGCTACAAACAAAATCATCTGCATATCAGCAACTCTCTTTCCTTTATGCATAAGCATATATATATATAAATATATACGTTATTCAATCTATGATGGCTTGAATGCAAATAGCCCTAAAACAGACATGTAACATTACCTCTCACATTGGTATTGGTGGTACTTGTCATATATTAACGAAAATTTCTGTCAAAAAAAATTAATCAGGTATTAATAGAACATGCCTTTAAAGAACAAAGCCTGCAATTCCCTTTTTATTAAAATAAGTTTGCTAGTTGGAACTAACCTCCCTAAATCAACCTGTATCGTCCTTTGACGTCGAGAGAAAAAAAAAAATGGCCGTGATTCATTGCCAACACGTGTGTGAGTGAGTATACAACAAACGCTACAAGAAATCCAGGATGCAAAGGGGAATTCAAGTATGCGTTGCCTTGGCTGATTTTAGCTTCACAATGCCACTATATGCATTTGATGGATCCAGACTGCAAATGCTAGTAAAGCGTAAAACGTGTTGTATTCAATTGCCGTTTTATAAATACATACTGGATCAAGCAAGATTTTATTACTTTGTACCTCCATGCGTTAATGTCTCTGATCCGATAACATGTTTAGTTTAAATCAAAGCTTATAATACAAGGGGGTGAGTGATGAGAGGAGCAACTTTATGGTCTGATCTTCTTATATGTATACTCTTTTTCCTCCTCTCTTTTTGGCGCCAAATACGTTTTAATTCGCACTCGCGTCTCAAAAACAACACAGACAGGTATAGAAGATAATCGGTGATGCATTGGATCAAAGGTTTCTGCTCGTTTCCATAGTGTTTGTGTGTAACACCAAAAGAACATGGTCAATAATGCACGCATTTTCAGCGTTTCTATTGACACCTGTGAGTGGTAAATGCATTATCTCTTAAATTATAGTTACTACACTTTTATGCAATGTCACATTCAAGATGGTGATCACCAAATAGCGTGGTGGTCCTATTCAGGTAGATGCAGAATATGCATATGTGTATTATGGAAATAGAGAATCCAAAGATAAGTAGCTGATAAGCATTCTATTTGTGCCTAAACGATATGGCACAAGTACTCTGATAAAGTATTATAAGGCTAGAAATTTGTATACTCGACAATAGAAACATTTTACTGTTATAACTTGTCGCCATGGTGCATTGCCGTGTTAAGAAAATGAACTAGTCTCTGTACCTCGCTTTGTTGGCCACAGTCTTCTGTAAAGCTCACGCTTACTCCTTGGGAAATGATACACGGCAGCAGTGCATATTTTTTTAAATTTTCAGCAACATTCATACAGTTGGTCCTAGTTTAATTAAATAGAGAATGCTTCTGTATTCGACGGATTCTTATGTTTAGTTGATGCAATTTGTTACGTGCTTTGAGGCTTCATTCACGAGGGATGAGAGCAAATTTACTATATATTAACAAGGCTCGCTATAGTTCCTTGAGCAACGTTTAAATGTAAGCCCTTCCACGATCGAACCTAGTCTTGCTGTCTTGCTTGAATGCTTCTGCACGTAATTACGAGAGATAGTGTAATGTTCGGCGACATTGTAGGTTGTATTTTCAGGATGGTACAAATGCATATCTTTTTGATTCAAGACAATTACCAAACTAGGATCGCGATATAAGCACGCAGACTTTACGCATCAATTTATTAGAATACTATGAACAAGTGATATAAATCGATGCAACCGTACTCATACACAGTTTGACATTGACAACACATTTTCGAATAAGCTATATATGCAAGATGGCTGAGCTGATGCTCAGAGCTGCTATTCGTTGATAGCAAAAGTAATGGCCTTGTAAACTAGCCAGATACTAAAACTGAAAACCCATCATAATTGGTATTACAAGCTAAATCCAAATGCATAAATACACTCCTTTCTTTATACAAATTCAACGTTTATAGCTCATTTTACACGCAATCATAAGATACAGTTGATTGCTATTGTGGTTTACCATTGCTTTTATTATTTTAGTTGAATTATT
>JAXQGS010001109.1:0-11564 GCA_037040325.1 Mucor sp. M7501 | reverse complement strand
CGAAAACGGGGGAAATATCAGCTGGAATTAAACTGAGGTTGAAAACAGTCACCAGTGCTTAAAACAGCCGACTGCACTGTAGACAAGGCGGGAACTAAAAATGAGGACGCCGCAGGCTCTCATAATTGCTAATGAACAGGATTTATGATCCATTCAATTCTCTTGACCTTCAAATGAAGCATATCTTGGTAGTAACCAATGGTTGAAATGTATGAAAAACTTGCACAGAATTCAAAGGAGGATATAATAGTACTAATTTCAAGTGCCTTGAAACGGGTTATTCAGTTGAATGATAGAGAGCAATAGGTGTCGCTATTGCGATCGATATCTGGCAAATGTTGGTGTTCTGATTTAAAGAGTAATCATCAATGCAAGAGCACTGGCCATAAAGGTTGATTTGCGTAACCTATATTGGTCTTGGATTCTGCTATGACGATAGCAGGATTAAGGTAACTTTGATATTTAAGGAGGCGTGATGCTTGTTATTGAGATGTTGTGGATCTTTTCATGTAGGTATTGTGCAACTGGTATAGCATCAGGGCAAAATAGTTGAAGTGTTTGTTATTGATTTGATTTTATTCGGAATAAGAATAGCATCACCTATTACACACATCATGAGTGTGATTGAATACACTGTGATCAGGAGTGATTCATTATTCACACGATGCGCGTAATACGGATGCGTCTTTATTTTAGTATTTTGATCGATTGTTTATAAATAGTTTAAGCGCTTTCTAAGTAGATTCAGGTTGCATGAATTCTAATGATTGCCATTCTGATGACATTCACCTTCCAATGAGATTGGGCTTTGGGTGGCTATTTCATTACATTAGCGTTATCCGAGATTGGCTGATTTGATTTGAACAAAAAAAAAAAAAGACCATCTAATAGCTCTACGTTGGATTTAACATGCTGGAATGGGTATAGACATTAAATGTACGTTCCCTTCAATACATTTCTCCACTAAACTTTTTATAGCTATGATCGTACTGTATTATATCTTACCACCTTAATTAGTTGTCAACCAATGCAGCAACTGAGTATCCGTTTAGGTGTTTATGAACAACCTTTCAAAGTGAGCATATAGTGGTGATAAAATAAACGATGTAACATTACTATAGCACTTGTAACAAGTATTCCCTCTTTTTGTAAAATGCGCAGAAAACCTTTGACCCTATGCCAAACGATAGCAAAGCAAGCTATCATCAAGCGGTTTTGACTACAACGTGCTGCAACACACTGTCTACCAATTTATTATCGATAATTAATCGTAATTACTCGTGATGAATAGCTTTCATATAAACCTTATGACTCAAAATCTACAAATCCACAAGATCGCGTCTTTCTCAACAATCATCCTAGCTACAATCGATCCAATTGCACTGCCATAGTCAGCGTAAAAATAGCTATACGAACATGCTACTTTTAATGCTCTAGCATCAATATCGAGCATTTTGATTTTCGCTTATCATGCATATACAAGTCGAACGGTACCAATGCTCAAAACATTGTATATGTACGTGGTTGTGATCACAAACGAAGTACTTTTTGGCTTGGATAACAATGCTTTCTAGAAATTGATATCCTTTTTCTCTTGCTCACCGTAATAAACACGGTTGCGTCTTCGGACCCTCAGAGCATTACCCTCCTCCTTGGTAAGTGAATATAGCATTAACATCGTACTTGCAGACATTTACTGACATTCAACCGTTTGCGTTTCAATTTGTAGTGACGGTAAAGCTACCAATGTCAAGAAATCAAGAATTGAATCAGTGGTGTAAGTTTATACCAACTTGGATATCAAGGGCATTGGCAATCCCAAGCGACGAATCCAATGAATCTAGCATCTCTGCTTTCTAAATAAACATTAACCATATTCAATGTAAACACTCAAAAACTATAAGGAAAGCATAATACATGGTATGTAGTTCATCACTGCAATTTATTCCTTTCAAAAGCAAAATTTGGATGCACCGAAATTGATTTTCCATGCCTTGGATACCAGGTACAACGCTATTGAGCTCAGATGGATACACCACAGGACTGACCCGCGTTGATCAATCAGGGACCGACGTCCTCTCCATTTTGTCGCGCGCTCATTTTCATTTTTGTCTCAATCAAACTTTAACCATTCTATCACTATGGATATGCCAAATGATACACCCTTCACATTCAGTGAAATACCCCCTAGCAGGCGACAATCAAGCGCAAGATCCTTTGTTACAGCATCAAGAATAGGGGATAGGACGAGCTCGGGAGGTAAAGTTTTTTCCTAAACATTATGACTTTGTTGACTAACTCTTGTTATTTCTCAGTTTCAACAACTTCAATCGTACGTTGGCCGTATTAGTGTAAAGAAAGATTCTTCTTTTGCTGTACTGACTTCATCTATTCCCCTGATAGACTACGCCAACAGCTTCATTCATGAGACCTCCATCACCATCGCCATCGTCTGCCACACGCAATCAATCATTTCATCAAACATTTATCGAAAACTGGATCTATAAAACTTCTAGTCAACAAGAAACCTTGGAGGATTTACACAATGAACAAGACAGTGACACCAATAGCACTGACTTGCCGCCTTGGGCTTCACCTCATAGACCAACTACAAGCTGGCATAAGCCGACCAAGTCTTTTACTGTACTAGAAGTGGATGAAGAGGAGGAGAACGGCAATGGAAGCAGCAATATAGGCCTCCACAGCTTTTTATCAGGCGAGTTTCCTGACGACGACGAAGAAAAGGGACAAGAAGACACAGAATATCCTTTATTCGTCAACGAGTACTCTGTCATGGCAACAAGCCCAACAAAATTCATGCCGCTACCAGGCGATGAATCTGATGAAGATGAGCAAGAAGAAGAAACGACTGCCGACTATAAAACTGCATCAACAACACTTCGTTCACCTGATATTATCCATAGAGAGATTGATGTGGAGTATGAGAAAGAATTAAACGAATTATGCAAACCACATCCTGCTCCAAGTTTCCATGGCAACAATCAAGATGATTTTCAGGATACAATACCATTGGGGGAAGACAAGCTAGATGAAGAAGACACACAGCCTTATAATACAGACGACGAGGATACGCAGCCTTACAATCCAGACGATGAGGATACACAGCCTTACAATTCAGACGACAAGGACACTCAACCATACAGCCCAGATACACCGTTGGTGGTAGATCAACAAAAAGCACCGGATAGTCTATCCGAGATTCCACACGACGTCTCAAAAGACGATTTTCCATTTTTGCCCGAATTTGAGGATAGTGATTATGTGTCTCCCTTGGCCTCCTTGAATGGAGATAGCGAAGCTGATCATAGAAATACTGCTTTTGATGCCTTATCGCCGATACCACTGCCTTCTAACCAAGACGAACACATAGAAGATGATTTCTTTGACGATATTACGGAAAGCGATATTCTCCAGTGTGAGCAGGAAGTTGCACTCAAAATCAAGCACACAACCCGAGGAAAAAGGAAAGCAGAGTCGCCTATTCCGGTGGCTCTTGAGAGTCAAATTGTCAGATTAGACAAGAAGCAAATTCGTACTAGTATTGTTAAGAAACCCACTACAATCGATGATTACTTTTTGCATCCAACTACCATTAACAGCCAAACAGGTATGATAGTGTTGTTTTTTACTCTCACGCAATCACTCTTATTGACAATCTTGTAGAACAAGACATTGGCAAAGAATCGAGCACGCCATCATTTACTATCAGTAGTAGCAATGAAGACATGAACAAATCACAAGAGCCAAAGAGAAGACCTCGATTTGGACTCTCCAAACACAGGCATACTACCAATTAGCAACACCATTGTAGCAGCATACGCAAACACAAACACAAACACAAACACAAGCACATTTGTACATAGTGGCTATTGACTCGCTCAGTAATAAAATGACTAGATTCATGGCATGAAATCCCCATGGTTCATTTATGCACACGTGGTTGCTGTATTTTTCACACTAAATTGCATTTCAACTCGAGTTTCACGATTTGTAATGTGATACGGCTTATATTTTGACAACAGTTTAACCATACTTTGGTGTCACTAGGCTATCTACTTGTAGAATCATCCCATTTTAAGAGCCTTGGCCGGTTTCAACATAATTCAACGACAGGCTATCTTGACACTTTAAAAACAATAACAACAAGACATATAAAGTAAATTCGAGATTGATTTCTTTTATTAGAGAGCCAGACAGCTCTCAAGATGTCAGCGGGAATAGGGACATTGTATGTGAATTTTGATGGAAAAAGGGCAATGTTTTTTTTGAAAGGGTAAAAAATGTGATATAATATAGTATGTAATAAAGTATAGGTTGGATAAGTATAAAGAGTAGCAATAATAGAATGATATAAGATGGAGTGAATGAATGTAGACATGGGATAATAGTTAAGATATTATGTATAAAAGAGAAACGAATAGGGCTATGTAAGAGAGGGGCAATGTTTACAGCATGTGAATCGAGGCAGATCTACTGCCAAGTCCAGGGCCGATATTTCCAGAGTCCATCATGGAGGGAGAGTACTTGGATGTGGCCCAAGTATTCATCATGTTTGGGTCGAAATGAGTGTCATTTGACTGGAAGCCAACAGCTAAACATGGAGAGTCAGTTTGTGCGCTTATCGACATGTGTTTTATATACTTACGATACAATTCAGCAGCCATAAGAGCATGATGATTCTGTTGGTGGTTAGCTTCGTACTGGTTTTGAGGAGAGCCGTGTTCAAGATAAGAGGGATTGCACGGTGACGATTGATATTCAATATCATCTTCGTTAGCACTGGACACATTGTCTTCATCGTCGCTTTTGGAATTAAAGTCCTGCCTTGTCAATTCTTCAGTGCTGCTATATGGAGTCATTTGAGGAGTGGGGACCATGTATTGATTTGTGTTGTTGATGGACCAGCCATTGTTAGAAGATAAGTCGGTATACATGTGGGGAATATTGGTATTGGAAGAAGAAGAGGCATTCATCATAGGAGTAGAGGACATTTGCATGGATTGTTGTCTCATAAGAGGAGGAGCCATGGCAGAAACAGGGGCAGAAGCAGTGGGAGTCTCTTGCGGTTGCATTAACTGAGCCAGCAGTCTTTTGTTTTCTCTCTGAAGTTGCAATACTTGATAACGGTAGCGTTCTTCTCTTGAGATACTTTGCTTGACCCAGTCGAGAGCCTTTTCAACAATCTGACTCTTGGAGGGTCTGCGGTAATTGATGAGATTGGGGAGAGCTTGAGCAAGATATTGAAATTTTGTGTTCAAGTTTTCACGGCGAGCACGTTCAATGGCATTATGTTCAGCACGACGTTCAGCCTTGCTTAAAGGTCTATTTTAAGAATTGATTAGTTGATATATTTGCATGGTATGGGTATTGCAAACACATTACTTTTTAGCATTCAATGAGTTGCTGCCATCGTCCTTGGCCAAGTCAGCATCAAAAAGATCATCGCTTGACGAAGGGTATTGCATTAAGGGCGATTTGTTGCCAGACATGTCAGCAGTAAGATTGGCATTGGTAAAGGGGAATGGATCAAAATTCATGAATTGGTGTCCTGGTTTAGCGAACTGGTTCATAGTAGATCTATGGCCGTATAAACCTCGTTGAGCGGGGAACATATTTTGTGTGCTAATGGTATATAAAAAAGGGCAAGAGTGGAATAAATAGAGTAACCTTTTGATCAACAAAATAAATCACTAAATGATTGCTTGGAAATAACAAGATGAGAGAGAGAAAAGGAAAAGAAACAAAACAGAGTGAAACGATGAGTCTATATATATATACAGAAAATTAACCGATCAATTGCTCCCATCTGCAGCATAAACAACCACATCGAAAAGTAGCAACACAAACATCTGTCTAGTCATAGCAACAACAACAACAACAACATCAACATAATCTGTCATCTAAACCCAAAATGTGAATCACCGACTAAAAACGGAGACGCAATGTGGTTTTAGTACGTGTACTCGAATTGAAATATTGCAACATGTTCAGATGGCATTGTTGATTCTCATTGAATCAATTACTGGTTTTTTGTGTCGCCCTGTGCTCGATATGTTTGTAGCACAATTCCCTATTTAATATCTTTGTCTTTCTTGATAGCAATGGTTAAACAGCAAGAGATAAAGAGAGAGAGTGAGAGAGGCGGTGCCAGCATTGAATGTTGCTAAATACCTTTATTTGGGCACGCCATGCCCTGATTGATCTCAACTGAAACAGAAAATCTTAACCGCACAGACATGTTATTTCAAGCTGTTTATAGTCAATGAAATTGCTCGTTGCATAACAACCAGGAACCACTTTAATTTTATGCAAAAGTGGGCCATTCTCTCATTGAAGCTTCCATGGATACGTATTCCGAATTGATGTACCTTGTCTTTTGCAATTGAGAAGATCAGAAGAAATAGGAGCGGAGGGAATCGCTCACCAGCTAAAGCCAACTCCTCCATTAGATCTACATAATGTGGTTAGTGCCATGTCTTCCGTGAATAGAGAGAGCAGGGCGGGAAAACTATCACCGATACCAATGTGCTCCATTCGATCATTATGACGACGAATTAGTGGGTTGTTGTGGCTATGCATGGTACGATATACCATGGTAAATCAGTGGCACTTTCGTCGTTTATAAATAGCAATCTTTACTATTTTATCCTGGTCAACAAGATGCATTACAGTACACTATTATTATCCAGCTGTATAAAGAAACATTGACATGACACACGAGGTTGATTTCCTTCTGAATTCTGCCCTAGTTCATCCATTGTGTGAATATTAATGACATTTCTCACAAGACATTTTCGATCCAGCGAGTATCACTTATTCAGATAGCGTAGTAAACTACTATCGTAAAGGCAATTATACAATGTTATGGCTAGTTGATCTGTGGTTCATGGTCTACTAGAGAAACTAATTCAAATATATGAAGCATGTTATATTTAGATACGGCTGATGTGCCTGTAGAATAAGTAGGTGAATAAATAAAGGGTGGTCGAAGAGCGGTCTAGTTCAATCTTTTAATTGCACAAGCAAGATAGTAAATCTATTCACATTGTTACCTTTTTTTTGCAGCCGTAGCATTTCTTGGGCTCAGAATAATGACACGCTTTTGCAGCCCAGTCTTTCCAATTCTCACTAGTACTCATAGCTTGCAGAGGGAGATATCGAGAAATATAAAAACATTTGATATCTGAAACATGGCCAACCTTTAATGGCAATCATGGTGGTGGTACCTTTTTTTTTCTGGTTTTACATATTTATGTGATCCCAAATGTTTCAAATTCATAGTATCCGTTTCATTCACGAATTTTACTACGATTTGATACATAAACTAAGAAGATTTTCAAATTAGATTTAGTCAATTTACTAGACCCTGATGATAGAACAAATAAATGTTTCTTTCTCGAAGATTTAATTCCCTCATGTACCACTTTTGCTTCTTTGTACAAATCATTAAGCATGTCTGTGATCGTGCAGGACAGGATAAAGGAGAAATTCATTGTGCCACCAAAGAATAGTGCGAGCCCACACGCTACTCGGGTTGCGCTGTTCCGTTTAAACAGGATTTTGTCTGCTAGCTTGCAGTATGAGATGCATGCTTGACTTCTCCCTCCTTCTTCTACAACCGTCTAGCATGTTTGTTAGTTTATGGTTCATAAAAAATTCATGGTTCGCTCGGCACTTGCGTTTGTTACAGGAATTAATCAAATGAAGTTACTTTTTTCCCTCGTGTTTTGAAATAGAATTCTCAGTCGTATATCATAAATGTTCAGCTTTCAAACCTTAAAAAGAAAGTTTAGCAGAAGAATTATAGATGTGTATGGCAATGATTCATCATTGATATTATCTCCCAAGAGAGTTATACATTGTCGATGGTTGCACTCAATGTGCGATGCATATACAGATTACAAGAACTAATTTACATCTAAGAATGCAATATATGCAGTATGACGAGCACAGATGAGTAGTTGATTTGCCATTTGGCTGTAGCGTCTGTTAACGGGAAGCGAAACCGCGGTATTAGCTGTTGATGCTCGAGAAAGACAGAGTGATTGCCCTGTCAGTGCGTCTACCAATCGTCGTATCGCTTTGCAAATGGCATCATCTCCTCCTCCCCATGACTAGCAACTCTGTGTGTGTTACCTTTCTTCTCAATTTACATAATCTTCTAAATCAGTCGTTTTGACCGAGCTTCGTTAAATAGAAATAGGCTATTAACTTAGCCAAGATATATGTGATTATGAATTTTGATTCATTTGTTATCCCTCGATGAGTTATTGCAGCCCAATACCGCTTGTATATAACAATTTGCCTTTTTATAAATCCTAAAAATAGTAATATCTCTTTATTGTTGTTTTGTTATTAACAAAGTTCATATCTTGGTTTACCAATAAAAAAAGATTTGGAAGAGTGGGATATATACTACGATGATAAGATGAAAAACAAATTGTATTTCTCCTAACATGGTGCAACACTGACAGGTGTTATAGGCAAAATCGAACTTTTGGGATCAGCGATCTCACCGCTTGCTCCTTCTTGCAGAGGTGGAACTGTGCTGCTCACGAATTGATCGTTTGTTAATCTTCGAGCCATCTGGCCCCTGGGTCTAAAAGTATCCACGGCTCCAACGTCGACTAAGCACATTGTAATAAAGTTAGATTCGCGATGCGTGCCCTGTTCTAATCATAAACCTCACTTACCTTTGTAGAGCTTTTCTTCACATGAAAATGCTTTTGGTTTTAATTCGATGATTGTATGTAATGGAATACGAGCATAGGGCAGTTCCTCATGGCTCAGTCCCATAAAATAAGCGTACATGCAACGAATAGTTGCCTGGTGTGAGATGATCAGAATGTTTTCATGTCTCTCCAGATCCATAATTACTGGCTCCAATCTCAAAACTAAATCACGGTAGCTCTAAAGTATACTGTAAGAATCCTTCGTCTTGTCATCATATTCAAATGTAGCTTTACCTCGCCACCACGGTAACGATAGTTGAATTTATCTTCATCTCGTCTCGCAAAATCATCAGGGTATTTCAGCTAAAGATGGCATATCAGCATCACTGCCGTGATATCAAAGCACTCGCTCCTTATACTTACGGCAATTTCATCATATGTCATACCATCACATACACCTGTATCAAGCTCGTCCAATGCTTTCCATTGCTTTTTAGGGAATGGCAAATGTCTCGCGGTTTGAATGGTACGTGTCATGGATGAGGTCCAGACAGTGAGAGGTCGGTCTCCAATATTCTGCTTGACAAGCTCAGGCAATTTCAATGCATATTGTTCGCCTCTAGGTGATAATCCTGCGTCACCTCCAATCTTATCTTCCAAGTTGAACAACGATTCACCATGCTACATGATAGGTCAGTTTTCGCAGATCGCTTTTCATACCTTAGACTCTCACTTACTCGGCTGAACCAGATTCTTTTTGGACGAGTATGTAAATTCATTAGATAGTATACAATTCTGCTCTCCAGATAACCACGGATCATATTGATAATGTATTGACTGCCGACGTTGATCAATTTGATATAAGTTAAGTCTTGCTCTGTAATTGTTTCGTAGCACGCCTCATAATGACTAATGCGTTTCATGAAATCATCAGTCGCTGCTTCAGAATCTCGGTTGCAATAATCTGGGGAAGACAGTTTGACGTCTTTGATATTGTGTAGAATCACATTTTCATCATCACAGATGGACTCGATGAAAAGTACTTGAATGTTGCGACTCGTCAGTTCTTGATTGATCCAAGCTCTAGCCTTTTTGGTGGAATTAGTGGCGTCCAGAATACCAACGGTTCCATCCTCCTTGTTGAACCACTGAATCATATCATTCAATGCCATAGCAGCTGCTTCGTGGCGTTTTTTTACTGCTTCTTCGTTGTGTACATCAAAGAAGGTGTGGGGTAGATTCAATCCTGCGATTTTCCGACGGTAATTGCCCACACTGAATATTTGCGTTTTGATGCCTAACCAAGTCAAGTATCTACTGACTAGACAAAACATAGGACAAGTAAGCAACAATACTGCAGTGGGAAATCACCCGCGTATGCGTCAAATACCTTTGCATGCAATGTATGTCTTTCCTCTAGCAGGCAAACCAACCATCTGCGTCAATATGGATATCATCTTTTAGTACACACTACACACTTATATCGCCAACGCATGCATCATCAACATTACCACACAGGCTATACGTAAATCTATTTTCCAGAGAGAGATGAAAGAGACAAAAGCTTTAGACAGCCATGGCAGTTTTCAGATGGAAAAAATACTTACTTGCGGTATTGTTCATGTTGTGAGTTTCTAAATGTTATGAAATGAAAGAGAAGAAAACGTAAAACAAATACATTACTGAAGGAAGAAACAAAATGCCCCATTCTCTCCCTCACCATCAACTCCGATTTTCCATTTTCCATAGGGTTTTCATGATGAAAAGGAACAGCTCATGAATTGATTCAAAATACATGTTGGGTGTGCACTGTTGAACTTTCAAATTCTGTAATCATATGATGTTTACTTTTTTAAAAATAAACTCTTGTGCCTTGAACAAACTACCTTAGCAGCCAATGTCTTGTAGGCATTGATGTAGTCGTGATATCATACATTTACAAGTGCCATGGAAACGATCCAATGAGGGTCCTCAGGGCCTGGCTTACAGATATACAAAAGCAGAATACATCTTTTACCCATCCTACGGTCTCTTTGGCCTAAAAAATAAACATGTGTCATTGCTGATTCATTCCATGTGGCTGCAATTCATATATTTTTGTCAAGCCTAGTTTGATGGTACATTTGTACCAAGAGATGGCAATAGCTTGATTACATAACACGTCTGTAGACATTCAACGTTTGTTGTTGTTGTAACTCTGAAACCCCGCGGTTACGGGATACCATTGAATACTTTCAAAGTCAAGTCAGGGCTACATGGGTTGGCAATCGACAATGATGTCTGCATTATAGTTGCTCTAACAACACCTGAGAAACTCTAGTGGATATTTCCACGCCACAAATTTACTCGCTGTACATCATGAGACGATATTTTGATGTATTAATGATTAGTAAACATGTAGTACATGGCATCCTACTACTTTTTACTGAAAATTCACTTTAAAGCTTCTGCTGCCTATGCGTGAGAAACGACTATAAATGATCTGTAATATGGATTTGACTTTTCCACGTTGACCCACGTTCAAATGAATGAAAAAAGTTCATATACAGATATGTAGCATATTAGAATCACTTCTTGCTGCTCAAAAGTAAGCGAAACACAGCGAAATTTGATGCATTTGAGCCGTGTTTTCTCGCGTTAGAAGTTGTTTTAGACCGCCAAAATAGCACTTTATCATTGCTCTCGACTAGCAATTACTTACTGACACCTTTGCTCCACTTTTTTGGGACCTAAAAAACATCATCAAAAATTGCTTCAAAAGCATGAGTAACCCCCCATGAAAAATCTCGAAAATCATGGCTTTCTCCGCTAAAGATCACAATATAGCAGATAAAGGCAGAGTCTCTAGTTTTGGAGGCTCTACGCTGGATT
>JAXQGS010001108.1:0-12013 GCA_037040325.1 Mucor sp. M7501 | reverse complement strand
AGCAGCCTCTAAAATTCAATCCCAGCTAGGCTGCGTTTTTGCTTTGGAAGACATCTTTTGTATAGTAAATGACACTAGACGTCTATAATTGCTTTCGCTACGCTCAATATCTGCCGGTGCCACCCTGTAGGTTCCAATTGCATGCTGCTGCATTTTGAAAACTGACATTTGAGTATACATGCTAAGGGTCTCTCCTCGTTATTGGGCACATTTCTTGGGTTCAGACGACAGCTTCGGCGAGATGTTCTACTATAGCTTTTTCGGTTTTTGCTGTGTTATGTTAGCTGTTATTATGTCTACCTTTCTATGAAATACTTCCTTTAATGCAGACGTAGCTGGAGCATTGCAGAGGGACTAAATAATCCGCCTGTTCAGCTTGTTTATAGTAGAGGGTTCTTGCGTAATGGTGCAAAGTCAAAGCGTGAAATTCAGTTATCTGTAACAAATGGAATGCTGTGTTATGGCTGCTAGACTCGGGAAATCATTCAGTCCACACTGCAAAATAATGAGCAGAAAATTACCAGCACACCCTTTATATATTAATGATCATCCAAATGCAAGTGATTTCTAAAGAACAAACGATCCAATCGTCTCTTCCGTCTTAATAATTCCATGTTCGAGACTGATATTTTACACATGCTTTTTTTTATTCTTTCATACAACACAATCCGAATCTCCCGTGTAAGCAGTTTGTATGTACTTCTATGTGGACGAGTGTGAATGATGTTGCTGTACTGATTATTGCCAGGCAGGAGCACCGTATTGTTGTTGAGGTGGGTAAGCCATTGGATATCCAGCCGAGCCGTTCATGGGAGGAGGAGGTGGAGGAGGTCTGAAGCCACCCGCACCGCCATTGACTGGATAAATGGGTTGTTGAACAGGAATAGGTGTATGCGATCCAGCGCCAATAGCCGGTGCCATGGCAGGGCCACCAGAATATAATCGATTTGGCATTTGCACATTCTTCCTTGCCTCTGCTGCCAATAATCTTTCTGCTGCAGAACCGTGCTTTTCACCTTTACCGTCCTTCTTGAACGCATACGACACTGAAATTTGCTTGTTCATCAGATACTGTCCCTCCATGGCATCAATGGCTGCATCAGCAGATTCAAAATTATCAAAGCTAACAAAGCCAAATCCTTTTGCTGCTCCAGTTTCCAAATCCCGTGAAATCTTTGGTGTGTTGACAATCATGCCAAAAGCACTGAACGTATCGTATAAAAGCTTTTCGTCCACTTCAGGATCCAAGTTGCCGATAAACAGTGTTGCTCCCACATCCAAGTTCTTTTTGTCTGATGTTGCCTATACACACATACGTTGTTCAATTAGTCTACACACTAGACAGCTCTCATCTACGACGTTACCTTGTTGACGCGAATAGGCTTACCATACAGTCGAACCTGATTCATAATCTTGATTGCATAGTCGGCATCCTCTTCAGTCAGAAACTCTACGAAGCCATAGCTTTGATGTGTCTGTGTCACTCTGTCCTTTGGTAAATGTACATTGACTAGACAAAACACATTGAGTGGATGTGGCTCGAGTGAGGTGATGGATGCAACTTACCAACAGGTCCAGCTTGTAACATGAGCTCCCACACAAGCGATTCTGTGCATCTTTCGTCAAGATTACCGATATATATAGTGGCTTCTTGATTACGTTCTATTTGCTGTGCCATTTTTTTCTTGTTATATTTGATGTAATTTGGGAAAGAGAGTGATCCTACTGGTAAAAAAAAAATTGCTCAATGCCACCAAAAGTTTGGTAGGAGGGGAAACAACGAAATGATGTCACTTGAGCTTGGTATGGAGTGTAACGCTTTGAGGTGGTGTTGATGGCATCCACTATGTGTGTCTATTCGAGCATTGGCTATCTGACAAGACCATCTCGCTCAAAGGCAACCGCTTGGGGGCTGAAGGGTCTGCCAAGCCATTCTAATACACAAATCAATCAAAGCTTCAATGGCTGAAATGGAGGATCTTGCTCAAGTGACGTGCCTGTCTGTGGCGACCAATAAATGTAAGCAGCAGGATCAAGTAAAAGTGCATTATCATTTCCTTCTTCTTTTTGATTTCGAAACACACAGCAAGATGACCACATTATACGCTTTTGGTTCAAATGGCAGTGGCCAACTTGGCATAGGCCATGTACAAGACACGAATACACCTACGCCATGTCTCGGCTTACCGACAGACGATCCCATCATCAAAGTCTCTGGAGGCGGCAACCATTCAGCTGTGCTGACAAAGCAAGGACATATCTACATGACTGGACTCTCACAGTGTGGAGAAGGCGACATGAAGAGACGGTTACAGAATACAGATGAAGAGAATAGAGAGTATCAGCGTTATCAAAGACGATTTGACTCGACTGAATGGAAGGATGTTGTTTGTGGATGGGCATTTACCATTGCATTATCGAGCACAGGAAGGCTGTATGGCATTGGCACAAGCCGCTGGAACGAATTGGCAAGAAGCAGCACCGAGGATCTGGTGGAATTGGACACTGGTTTGACAGACATCATCTCTGTGGCGTGTGGATGGCGTCATACAGTCGCAGTGGATGTACATGGACACGTCTATGGATGGGGATGGGGTAGGCACGGACAGCTGGGACCTTCAGATACACCACCAAAGGACAAGAAGGACATTCGTTCTGTACGGAAAATCGCAATGCCGCAACCTATCGTTCAAATTGCTTGTGGTCATTTACACACACTATTAAGGGGGCAAGATGGCACTGTTTATGCGTTCGGATCAGATAAATACAGCCAGTTGAAAAGCACCGAGGAGATGAGTCATTATACAGCCTCCTGGGTTGATGCTGGCTGGCACCATAGCGCCATCCTGGATGGTTCGGGTTTACTACACATGTTTGGTCGCAATGATCATGGTCAGCTGGGCTGTCAAACATCGCTATCTCGCGCATTCACACGTATTGCCTGTGGATCCGAGCATACGCTTGCCATCACAAAGGACTCACAGCAAGTGCTGGCGTGGGGATGGAACGAACACGGCAACTGTGCTTCTGACAAAGACTTTACAAATGAAGCTGTTGTGGTAGATTTGCCTGCAAAGGCTTCTATCATAGGCGCGGGGTGTGCAACATCTTGGATAGGCTTTAGAGTGTGTGCAACTTCTCGCGTATAATAGCTGGATTCCTTTTTCTCCCTCGCCCTCTCCCTCTCTTTCTTTCTTTCCTTTTCATCTGTTGCCTTTTAGTCTATATATATATAAAACTGGCCGAAGATGCGGCTTTACACTACCCTGCTATCTTTTAACCGTGGGATTTCTGGCTCTATTCAACCATTGGGAAAGCTTACAATATCCCCATCCTGCGGAACTGTAAAGAGCATTACTCATTCTGTATCCACCACACTAGTAAATAAACCCCCGGTTTCCTCATCTGCTCTCGCTTACTCTTCTTCTTCTTCATCATCTTGCTTTCATTCGTATCGCAACTACACTTCACATCGATCTTATAGTATGACTTCTCAACCTCGTTTATTGACAGGTAAGCACTAACCCCTTGACGGCATAGCTGTGTTGGTACTGAATGGCATGATTAGTTGGCACTGGTGCTGTGGGTGCCATTTACTCCTGGAGACTCTCCAAGACTTGCAATGTCAGCGCAGTCTGTCGCTCCAACTACGAGACTGTAAAGAAGGATGGTTTCGACATGGACTCTGCTAAATTTGGAAAGGAAACGTTTCGCCCTGATCAAGGTATACAACAATGCCCTCAACTGTCATATTTTAATTAATGAATCATCCAAATTAATGCAATGTCACTAGTGGCTCGCACTGTGTCGGAATGCGTCACTTCAGAGCCTTTTGACTACATTCTTGTCACATTGAAGGCTTTGCCTGAATGTTACAACGTGGCTGATATCATTGCACCTGCTGTCACCAAGGACACCACCATTGTCCTGATCCAAAACGGCCTCGGTGTCGAGGACCCCATCACCGAAAGATTCCCCGACAACCCCATTGTCTCTATTGTCGCATATATCGGTACATCTCAAACAGCGCCCGGCAAGATCAAGATGGTTGGCAAGGAGTCTTTGGTTGTAGGAAAGTACCTTGGCGCCAAGAGGGACTCTGACAAGCAGCGTGCTGAATTCGTTGAACTCTTGAAGAAGGGCGATTGCGACGTACAGATTGTGGAGGATGTGGAGAAGGTTCGCTGGCAAAAGCTGTTTTGGAACGCTGCTTTCTCTCCCGTGTGCGCCATGACCGGCATGAATACAACCGAGCTCTTGGCTAACGAAGAAGCCATGAAGGCTGTCAAAAATGTCATGGGTGAAGTGATTGATGCGGCTAATGCTAATGGCTACCAATTCAACCATGACGAGCAAATGCACGCCATGATCTCCAGAACTGAAGCCACTGCTACCAACTACAAGCCTTCCATGTAAAGTATATTGCACATGTTTTAGAGAAAATCAGGCAGAGACTAACTGTATGTGTCTCCTAGGCAATTGGATAAAGAGCGCAATAGCCCCATGGAGATTGAGGTTATCCTCGGAACACCCTTAAAGAGAGCAAAGGCAAAGGGCTTGTCTGTGCCTCATTTGGAGTTGATTCACTCTCTCTGCAGTGCTACAAATGCTTTTATCATGCAACAACAAAGCAAGAAATCCCAATTGTAGAATAGCTGAATAAACATCTTTATTTATTTATTCTCATTGTTTGATGTATTGTAAAGATGAGCCTACGTAAACGATCACTCGTGCACCAAACAGACATGTTTCAGCTTGAAATTCAGGGCAACTTGCGAGCGCTTGGTCACACAATCATGTTGGCGGCAACGAATGATTTTTTAATGGTGTTACATTTTATTAAATTTTTCTTCAACTACTGAGGGTCGAGAAACCTGTTTATTCTGCTCTTTCTTTTCAACTTTTTCACTCTATAGAAATGAATGTTTTCGAGACATGCTTTCCAAAGAAACGCTCGGATATATACCTTCCCGAGGACGATGTGGATCTCGATGAGCCAAATGTCAGCAAACTATGCTGCTGCTTCAATTTCAGGGGCAGTAATAAGCAGGGCTTGATTCAGCTGCCCACAAACAACCGCAACCAGAGAACCATCGACGACTACCTCGACCCAAGATCGCCTGTCAGTATCGAAGTCTTGCTGCAGGAACAAGAGGAAGAGCTGGATCATTACTTTGGTCAAACGGACGACGAAGACGCATATCATGGACCTCCAAAGAAGTTTGGCCCACTTGATTTGAATTTCGAGACTACCAACTCGTCATTTTTCGAGGAAGAAGATGCCCAGTTTCTCTCAGAGCACCGTATATCTGCTATTCTGGTGGATCGGCCCAAGGTAAGTGGACGATTGACGGCACAAAGGGATGACACTCATTGTTTTACTCGGGCAGTTGAGTGGTGCACACATATTCAAGGAGGACACCACCAGTCATGACATGGAGCAGGAGCAGGAGCTGCTTGATGTGGTGATACCAACAAAAAGCACAAGCACCGGGAGTATAAGCAGTAGAAGGTTTGCTTTTAGAAGGGTAGAACCAAGCGAAGAGGAGGAGGAGGAGGAGGAAGAGCAAGACATCAAAGCAAGAGAGATTGAACGCAACACAACTACAACACAGATACCAGCACCATTATCACCACAAGAACTTACCAGCATCACTAATAAACCTACATCATATACCACACCTGCTTCAGCATCTACCTCTACTACTACTTTAGCCTCATTGCCATCCATCACCAACACATCAGTGCAACCCATGGAGCACCAGTTGGTCGATGGGAAACCAACCAAAAGCAGCCAACTTGTATCACCTGTGGATACAGCAGGTTTATCCGAAAGCAACTACAAGAAACCCACCAGCTCTCAGAATGGCCCGCAAAAGCATGGCAACGAGTTCCCTGCCACTACACTGACAAGAGTGCCCTACCAGCCACTGCCACCGCTACAGATATCGCCTCCTTCCTTTTCTCCCTCAGTATCAGCATCATTATCATCGACACATCATCCACATACTATGATAAAACCACAGGCATCCATCTCTTCTCTGCCAACATCACATAACCCTGGACGCCGACCATCGCTTGTTACCACTGCTCAGAGTATTTTGGGAGATAAGCTCGATGATTTCACCGAGAAGTTAGCCTTTATCAAAAAGAACATCATCATGAGCATGGATAATAGTGACGATGAAGACGACGACGGTGATAGCTACAACCATTACTACAATGCAGATCAAAGAATAAGTCAGGAGATGTACAGAAAGAGAGCAGGATCTGTAGGGAAAAGGTAAGTGAACTTGTTGGTTCATGTGAATGGGGTACTGATGGTGTCAATAGTGATAAAATGAGTCGAACGTCAAGATTGTCCAACAGCAGCAGCACTTCTTTACTCACGCCTCCCCCTAGATCATCATCGATTACACAACATCGCCCTGGCAATACAGAAGAAGAAGAAGAAGAGGAGGAGGAAGACGAAATATTTGATAAGGTGGTTGCCATTAGTAAAAATGTGCGTACCTTTGGCGAAGGGGTCATGGGCAATGGACTTCGCATGTTCAACAACCTGTCTACCCGCATCAAGAATACTCAGCAGCAGCAACAGCAGCAGCAGCAGCAGCACGTTGAATTAGATAATAATAATAATAATGCACGATTTTAAATTGATAAGTAACCAAATCATAGTTTATTGACAAACTTGTCAACCTTATACGGCTCATTTGTAGCCATGTGTAGTGATGAGAATGTAACTGAGCTTTCCTAAAATGGTCAATCACCGAGAAAACTAGTTTTTGTACCATCAAGAGACTATACTTAAATACCCTCTCTTTGTACAAATTATCTTTTTTTTTTTTCTCTCTCTCTCTCTCTTCACTTTTCCCTGCTCGCAAAGAAAAACATGTATTTGGAAGATAAGGTTATTATTGTTCACGGTGGAACTTCAGGTAAATACAACAGCAAACTACTGTAGCATTAAGCTGAGCCAGATGTACTATAGGTATTGGCAAGGAGTTGGTATGGACGTTAGTATCAAACAGGTTGGTGCAACGCAAGCATTTGCTGTTTGTTTATACATTACTTATATGCATTGTTTGAAATGATGTATAGAGCCAATGTCATCTTCACTGGCACAAGCAAGCAAAAAGGCCTTGATGTGATTGAGGGTTTAGACAAGGCATTCAAAGGGAAAAGGTAAAGAACCTTAAAAGGACTCTATAAATCAGCTCATTAACTCGTGTGTCACAGACCCCACAATGCATCATTCTACAATATGGACATCACAGACTGGAAAGCACAAGAAGACATTTACGATTTTGCTGACCAATGCTATGGAAAGCCCATTGATATAGTCATCGTCATTGCAGGCATTTTGGATTCGTCTAATCTGGTGAATGATACAGAGCAAGGTGAGTAAATGTATTCTAGTTACAGACTACATGTTTGCTCACTCGTCTCTACACTGTAGATGGACATTATCGAACATTGGAGGTCAACCTCACTGCAGCTGTAAAGGCCAATAGACTTGCTATTCAGTACTTTCTCCGAGAAAAGTCGGCAGGGTGCATCATTAATACTTCTTCAGTATACGGGCTGGGTCCAGCGCCATCCAACCCATTGTATGCCGCATCAAAACATGCGGTAAATACTCTTCAACAACCTGCTATACCATGAAAACATTAACGTTATTTCATAGATCATTGGATTAACCAAAAGCTATGGAAATTTGCTTCGGTCTACAAACATCAGAGTCAATGCCATAGCCCCGCATTTTGTAGGCAAGTCTCTTTATAGTTTATGTAGATCATACAAATCAATAACGCATACTCGTGATTAGAAACCCCCTTGTTGCCCGGAGAAAGCATGAAAGTGGCTAGTGCGTTTGGCATGGTGCCTATGAAAAGTTGTATTGATGCATATCTATACGCAATTGCAGACGACTCGCTCAATGGTAATTGTTTTGCTAATCGCACAAATATTGGTTATACATAGCATACTGATTTTACCCACAATACCAGGTGATATTATCAATGTGTCTCCTTACGGAAGATCAGTTGAGCCACGCTTCTCAGATCCCGTCATTGAGCAACTGGATTCCATGTGCAACAAGCGAAGAGAAGATATACTAGGTGCTATTCTGGCTCACTTCCAGGCCTAGAGATCCATCTTCAATCATGCGTTAACTAGTAATATGTATTTTTTATAATGAATAATAGCCGTGTATATGTTTAGTCTATTAATGAAAGAGGGTTTATTTAAATCTGTATGGTATTTCTATAACACAATTATTAGGCTGCACACAACTTGTTGAAATCACAAGTCAAGAGAGGATTCAGAGCTTTACGGAATTGATCAATAGGGCAAATCTCATCATCACAACCAGGGAACACAATAGCAACTTCATTGTCCAAAATGCGAACAAACTTGTCAGTGCTATTCTTGCCGTTCTTGGGTGACAAAACTTGGAAAGCAAGGTTGTTTGCAAAAAAGTTGAATTCAGACATCTTGAATTTACGGTTGTCAATGACTTGTTGAGTAGAGTTCCAGTGCAAAGTCTCGTTGTCTTTACGGAGGCCCAAGAAGGTACGGAAAGGCAACATGGTCTCTGTGTGGCCAAACTTGAGGTCCAAGCGAGGGTAGTCTTCAGTTGTATTGCTAACAGCGAGCTCAATGTTGTTCATGACAGTCTTGGCTAAATCACAGGCCATTTCAGTGTTGATATCGGGAATACCGTAAGAGTACTTGTAATAATGCTTGAGATCGTCATAGTATTCCAGCTTGAGGAAGTCGTCCTTGTTGAAGAGCAAACAGAAGGTCTTGGCATTGTTGTGCATAGTGACCTCAGAACCACAAGCGCTGTGCATATCCTTGACATCGGAAGCAGTGATGTTGATACCCAAATCCTTGGTAAGACGAGCAGCAATAGGGGCCATGTAAGCCTTCTTGAGAGGTTCAATAGCAGCATCGACGAGACCAGCATCGTCTACCTCCTCTTGCCAGCGAGGACAGGACTTGTGGAAAGCAATCAAAGAGTCATTGTTTTGGGTATAACTCAATTGAGGGACAGCCATCATGTTCTTCTTGCCCAAGGTGCCATAACCTTCAAAGGTACCCATACAGAAAGCTTGACCAGATTGAGAAGTACGGTTAGACCAAGAAGAATAAGCAGTGAATTGCACAACATCTTCGTCAATGATAGATTCAATGAGCTCGGGGTAACTCTTGGCCAAACGTTTACCATGCAAGTAATGCTCCAATTGACCATTTCTATCCAAGGCACCAGCACGACGAGGTATAAACTTGTTGTCATAATCAGCGACCCAACCAGTGAGAGTAGCGTTCTTACTCTTGGCCAACAAGGCAAGAGCATCGTTAATGCCTTCAGTATCACCATCTTCAGGATAGCGAGTGCCATGACGGATAATGACCTGCATTTGATCGACATGGTACTTTTTGACAATGGGATCCGTTTGAGGGACAGAATCAGATGGATAACCTCCACGAGCGCCTAAATGTTGCTTGATCCAATCAATGTCGAGAAATCCGTTATCAGATGCACTTGCAGTGGCGTTCTTCTTGGCCAATACTTGAGCGCTGAGGAGACCGAGCACAGCGACAGCAGAGAGAGTAACACGCATCAGAAAAGCAAGAGAATGAAGTGGTTGAAAGAGTGAAGAAAAGGGAAAACTCGAATCGGTAGGGCCCTTTTATACATATTCGAGTCTAATGGTATCTTTACCTGGTCCTGTCTAATGGGGGGGCTCACTGTTTCGCTGGGTAACGGGTAACTGCTTTTTAGTTTCGAACTTTCCATCTATGAAGATCCAATAAAATCTGAACCGAAAAATTTTGCAAAGTATATTAAATTTTCGGCTCGTGGTATAGTAACATATATTACCAATGATTATATTGTTCCACTCACATGATTGTAATGGGTAATTGGTGACCAAGGCAGACCTTATCCATCTCTTTTGCATTACAGAGAGCATTCATTTTATGAATTGAAGCAATTTGAAATTAAATGTTTTTTTTTAGTTTGTAAACATATCCAACTGTTAAACGGGTCGTTGTGTTAAAAGATTCAAATAGAGCATTTTTTCCTTAAAAAGGAGAAATCAAAATCTAGATGGCATAGCTTGTATTATATCGGTAACGCAGAATTTAGATGTTAAATTCGCATTATTCATGTTTTATGGAAATCAAGTGCTTTTCGATCATCTAGGGCCTACAACGTGCGCATCCCAACCAATGATGCCAAGGTGCACCGAGTGGGAATACGCTGCAGATCCCTCATCAAATCTGAACGTGAACTTTTTTTGAAACCTAATTTGTTCTAAACGATTCCTCGGATTTATCAACATTGACCATTGCAGGAAGATGATACAACGCCATTAATATGGTATTCTGATATAGATCTTTTCCATCAGTGAAACTCGACCATTGCAATGCGCACATGGTGATACTGGTGTTGTCCACAAATGTCAAATCTCTATCAAGCTGGCGTTCCCCTCTTTCCTGGGAGACAATATAAAACATGTTAATTACACAAACATTGAGAGTGATACATCATGTTGTGTAGGGAGTTTCAATGCATTTTTCAATCGTACACAGATGCTGCTAGTCGAGACAAGCATTGCACATAACACAAATGCTATGCTAATAATCGTTAGCATATTTGTTCAATCGTGTAGCTTTGTATATAAAATATATCACAACAAAACTTGGAAAAGGCTTGCTTGTGAGGATTTTTTTTCCTGAAGCATGGTCGTGAAATGAATGTAATAAAAGCTTGTTCTAATTTACACCTTCACAATATATTTCACTGAAACAAGACGATGCAGATCCTTTTGTTGAATGATCTTTGGCAAATGACATCATATTCGCAAGAGATGCAATCATCCTCGCCGAGGAACAGATATCAGAGCCATCAGTGAATCGGCATCAGTGTATAATCGGCATCTGCTTCTCAAGAAAAAGCAAAGCCGCGGTTTGATGTCTGTGGGGTCATCAATGTATCCTAAACTTAACGCATAAGTAATTACGGCAGATGCTCTCAAAATTGAGCACTAGTTTGCAATGTCGTCGTGCAGATGTTGTGGAAATGTTTTGTGCATCAGGTGTAAGCACAATAACGTTTACGCAACTTTCCACAGCGATACTACATAAAAGATTACCCAGTACAGAGGCAAATGCTCAAATGGGATCGATAAAACTAAGTTGGGGCTTCCTTCTCATACAATTTCCGCATGTTAAAGAGAAAAGCAGAATTCAACAAATAGATCCTCTCCGAGAAGCACAAGCAAGAACTTTGAAAGGGGTTTAATGATGCTCTGGATCATCGCGATTTCTTTGGACACTTGGCACAAGCTACCATGGGCTGCAATTACAGCCACCCTTCATCATTCTCGATTCTATTTGGTTAAATTACTTCTCGGGTCAAGAACTAAAGAAAGTGGAGCGCCTTGGGACACAAGCATTCATTGGCATTGAATTAGCATGTTTCCATATACAAAATTTGAGAAGGTTGAAATAGTTGTTGTAGAGACTGATGGTTTTTTACAATAATCTCGTCCTAGTAGATAAGGGGCGATGGTATAAGAATTCATGTTGCGGAATGGTAAACTCTCTCTTCGTCAGTGATGGCCACCAGAACAATGACTACTACTGACTCTGACTACATTAAAGCGATCACACCAGTAATCAACAAACATTCAAATCGTTGATATTATGATACTGTATCTACGCAATGTACAAGTTGCAGTAACATGGCCAAACTCGTGGGCCTCATTTTATGTAATCTGATAACGATGATAGCTTGGTCAATGAGAACTGGAAATTTTTGTAGGTACACAGTAGTCAGCAGTCCAGGAACAGATCACAAACAAGACTAGTTTAATCAGGCTTCAAAAGACTATAAAAAGCACTCGTCGCATCCAACTCTTTCGTTATTTCGAAATTTTTCCTTTCTATTTTTCCTTATCTTTTAATCCATCTTTGAATCAAGCTTTGATTCGAGCTTTTT
>JAXQGS010001107.1:0-11746 GCA_037040325.1 Mucor sp. M7501 | reverse complement strand
ACAATCGCTTTTACTAATAGCATCTGCTCCAAATCAACAAGTTCCACAATATCGTCCATTTATCAACAACAATGCATCCCATCTCAAATCCAATTCACAGGCATCATCATGACAAAAATATCCTATAGAAACATACTACTTTCAAAGCTCGAATCAAAGCTTGATTCAAAGATGGATTAAAAGATAAGGAAAAAAGAAAGGAAAACCAGAAATAAGGATAGAAGTGGATGCGATGAGCTGATTTTATACTCTTTGACAGAAAATTTTATGAGGACGGTTTAATTTGCATGGCAACGATTGTTTGAGAGAAGTTGCCCCCCTTTTTTTATCGAGATAGTTGCCTTCTTGGACAAAAAGCATCTATACAATTAACCGGAATATGCCAATGAGAATTGACGACATGAAGTAAGAGGAGGAATGCCGAGAGATTGTGAAACAAAAATGAACAAGAAGGAGATTTGCAGAAAAGGCGGGTAGACAACAAATCCTCTCGATACACTGTAGATGAAAGTGGAATCCGCTGGCCTATGTCATGTCATGAGGTGTTTTAGTGTTCTTGAACAATTAAAGTTGGTGAAATAGTTGTAATGGCATGATGGATTAATGTGTAGGATGGTGGAGTTACCCTATACACTGTCATCTTTGGGATTATTTGGAGATGAACATCATCACGATAAAAAGATCGGATGGCGTTGGAGAGGCTGAGGTGATGAGTAGAACAGCATTTTATTTATGTCTATAGTAGACAGGCAATCTACAGCAAGGCCTACGCAGGCAGCTCAAGAAACAATGTCTTTATTTATCTTTTACCATCCTCTTACAGGCACCCAAACATCAACAACAACATCGCTGCCATCTTCAACTACCAAGTAATACAAATGACAGGCAGCAGCCAAACAGCAATGATTTGGAATGACACGCACAAGCTCTCCAATTTGTAATTCTGGTCTCGATAACGTAGTTTCATCCAGATGCTGCAAAATACCATGCTCTTGAGATACTTTTGTCAAGGAAGCCACTATTTCAATATTGTCTTTGACAGCTGGATCCATGACATAGCCAAATCCACCTTGAGGTGCTGTATCCTTTGAGAAAGCCAAGGCACCGCCATCAATCAACACGCTCTTTCTGTCTTCATAAACGCTGGCAATACGACAAGCGACCGAGATAGCAACGTCATGGTAGGTTCCTAAGCCAGTCGCTACTTGCTGTCTGTCCAAGAAGGCAAATGCACCTGCGTGCACTTCATCAATGTCCCTCAGAATGTAATCCATGTCCAAGTGATCCATAAAGGCGGTGATGGCCTTGACAGTAGGCGTGGCCCCAATGGAAACATAGCTAATAGGAACGCCGTTGCTGACAAAGTAATCCCTGAATTCACGAGCGACATCGCATTCGTTCTTGAGGTACTCCAGTGCTTCATCAGAGCTCTGGGATGAATAAGAATGGCCAGCATGTGTATAAATACCAGTGAATGCGACATGGGGCGACTCATAGAGGCGTTTTGCGAGCAAAAGCGTCTTTTCGTCATTGATAGGAACACCTGCTCGACTGCAAATCATTGATGCACGGATTGTTAGTCCTAATGATAGAAATAATGCAATGTTCCTGCTTACCCATAGCCGCAATCTACCTTTAGAAAGGCATTGATCTTCTTCTGAGATCCAGTCGACTTGCAATATTCCTCTAATGCCTCCAATGTAGCCAAATTGTCTATACCGCTGGTATAAGAATACGCTTCTCATAAGCATTACCTGCTATCAATTCTTACCAATAAATATTTGAAGCACATCCACTTTGCTTGAAAGGTCGAAAATGTCATCAAACTTGTCTGCAGTGATGGGAAATCCTACCAAGACCTAATGGGATTGGGTGATGAGCTATACTATATAGACACTGTTTGCTTGCGAAAATCCACACCTGCTTCAGCAATCCACTAGAGGTCAAATCAGAATTGATCATGGCGTAGGCTTCGGGCAGAGTTGAGACAACGATGGCGTCTGTTTGAGCATTCTCCAGCTGAATCCGAGCACCCTCCACAGACTGCACAAAGAGATCAGCCACTGGATGCTTGACAAAGCGTGATTCAAATACCTTGTGTGTCTTTACATGCACTCTGATGCGAGTGCTTTTCAATCCAGTTGTGATTTTGCTCAGCTTTTGGCAGTTTCTTTGCAAGATGGATTTGTTGATGACGAGGCTAGGCGTGCGAAGTTGATCCAGCTTCTTTCCTACCATCTCCTTGACCAATCTGGCCTTCATTTGTGTTCTGTAGTCATCGAGAAAAGACTCGGGTGTTGCTGTTTGATATACCATGGCGTTGGTGAGAGAAAAAGGTGCTCGAGTCTAAAAGAGAAGCATAAATCCATCTCACCCAATGGCATCCGGACATTTAAATCCTCAGCTCTTCTACATATATTTCAGTTCCCATGTCAGAAAAAAAGTTACAGGGCTTTCTTTTTTCGGTACAACCATTAAATACTATGCTTAATTATGGAGCTCAATTCACCAGAATACATCATGTATCGCATGCAAGCAGACTGCTAGTCAAAAGACACAGCCAGAACGCCATTCGCTTGATGGCAACTACCAGCGCCAAATTGCCCAAGCCTAGAAAAGAGTTTGCAGCGAGTTACGATGCAAAGGCTGTTGAAGAAGGCTGGTACGAATGGTGGAATTCGCAAGGCCTGTTCAAGGCAAGCAGCGCAGACTTTTCCACAGCACACAGCGGATCTGGAGCAGCAAAGAAGCAGCCGTTCACCATGATTACACCACCACCCAATGTCACTGGATCGCTGCATATCGGCCACGCTTTGACATTCAGCATTCAGGATGCCATTGTGCGATGGAAACGCATGAACGGATACGATGTAAAGTGGATCCCTGGCACAGATCACGCAGGCATTGGCACGCAATCCGTAGTCGAAAAGATGATTATGAAAGAAAGAGGACTCACTCGGCACGACATGGGCAGAGACGCCTTTGTAAAGGAGATTTGGAAGTGGAAAGAGAAATACGGCAACCACATTCTGCATCAAATGAGACGCATGGGCGCTTCGTTGGACTGGGACAGCGAGTTCTTTACCATGGACAAGGATAGATACGAGGCTGTGGAGAACGCATTCATGAGACTGCATAATGACGGATTGATCTACCGTGATACACGACTGGTGAATTGGTGCTGTGCTCTGGAAACTGTGATTTCTGATATCGAAGTAGACTACAAGGATGTGACAGGAAGGACCCTGATCTCGCTGCCTGGCAGATCAAAGCCGTAAGTCCCCGTTGTTGTTGTTGTTGTTGTTGTTGTTGTTGTGTAGGACATGCTTTTAATCAAGCTATTGCACTAGTGTGGAATTCGGTGTCTTGCACGACTTTTCGTACAAGGTGGTTGATCCCGAAGCAGACGGTATCCAGGAATTGACAGTATCTACAACCCGCATTGAGACCATGCTTGGTGACTGTGCAGTTGCTATACATCCCAACGATGATAGATACAAGGTAGGATGGCGTGGAATGTAAGCGTGTGTATCATGTGATTTGACAAGGACACTGTTGTAGAGCCTGCATGGAAAGTCTGTGTATCATCCCATCCTCAAAAAAGAGATCCCCATTGTCTGCGACGAACAGCTGGTCGACATGGAGTTTGGAACTGGCGTAGTCAAGGTATCTGGCACTGCTTGGCGTTCGTCAACCATTACTCATACGTATCCCTGATAGATAACACCAGCACATGACCCCAACGACTATGCTTGTGCTCGTCGTCATCAGCTTCCTATTGAAAGCATCTTTGATAAACTGGGAAAACTAAACACCAACTGTGGATTGCCAGAGCTTGTGGTAAGATCTGATAACGGCATCAACACCGTCCTGCCTATTAACGCTATTTCAACATCAGGGGCAAGATCGGTTTGAAGTGCGCGACACCATCATTCAAAAGCTGCGTGAATTAGGCAGCTACAAACGCAAAAATGACAATCACGTTATGCGTATCGCTGTTTGTTCAAGATCGGGCGATGTGATCGAACCGCTACTACAGCCACAGTGGTACATTATATTATCCGTGGTGCCGTATGATGTATTCACTCGCTTACTGTGTTTAGGTACATCAAGTGCAAGGAGCTCGCTGCCGTTTCGAAAAAGCAAGTAGAGAAGAATCAAATGAAGATTGTGCCTGAACAGTTTGTACAAGACTGGTACAGATGGTTAGGTACGAAAATAGCCTAGTCGCGCGTCAAGGTCTAATGAGGGGGGCAGAATATTAACGCCGTTTGACAGATAACATACAAGATTGGTGTATTTCTCGGCAATTATGGTGGGGCCATGAAATTCCAGCCTATCAGGTCAAGATCCATGGCAACCTTCAACCAAATCAAGGTAACGCAAGCATCCAATTTATGGTAATTTGTATTAAAGCGGCCCGAAACGGCCTACTTTATTGCACAGGTGAAATGTGGGTTGTAGGGTCTGACAAAATAAAGGCAAATATCAAGGCTGTGGAACTGCTCGAAAAAGAGGGATACCCACAGAATACCTCATTTGAGCTTATCAAGGTATGTGTGTATCTCTAGTCATTCGACGTTATGTATGCATACTTATTGGGCCCACTAGGACGACGATGTACTGGATACGTGGTTTTCTTCTGGCTTGTTGCCCTTATCTGCTTTGGGCTGGAAGGGCAGACAAGGTGAATCCATTCCAGTAAGTGCGGTTGCCATGCCAACAGACGAGGACCGAGCTCTAAATGGATTATTTTAGAATCGCTATCCCATCCAAGTGATGGAAACTGGTTTTGATATCCTGTTCTTTTGGGTCGCACGGATGGCCATGTTGGCAAATCACTTTTCAGATCATAAAGTGCCCTTTGAGACCATCTTTTTGCACGGCATGGTAAGGCGGATGAGCGATAAACAAGGCGATATACTATATATACTTAAGGAATGATAGGTTCGCGACGCTCAAGGCCGTAAAATGTCGAAATCATTAGGTAATGTCATTGATCCGCTCCATGTGATTGAAGGAATCAGTTTACAGGACATGAAGGACAACCTGTTGCACACAAATCTTCCAGAAAAAGAAATCGGAACGTGCGTATCAACAGATTTACAGACCGAAATGGGTATAAGTCAATGCTGACCATATATATTTAGGAGTACTCGTAATCTTGAGAAGGAATTTCCAAACGGAATCCCACCTTGTGGCACCGACTCGCTGCGATTTGCACTTGTCCAATATACACAGCAATCGAGACAAATTAATTTGGATATATCCAATGTTGTTCAGACGTCCTACTTTTGCAACAAGCTATGGAACCTGTTCAAGTTTGGTCTGCCGCGCTTACAGCAGCCTGACGTGGATTTGACGCTGCGGGACGTGGATCTCAAGAGCACCTCGCTGGTCAATCGATACATCCTGTCGCGCATGGCCAACACGATCGAAGCCTGCCAGAGGGGGTTTGAGACGAGCCGCTTGTTCGAGTCGACAGATGCCCTGAGAAGATTTATCGTGGAAGACGTATGCGATGTCTATGTTGAATTTTCTAAATCAGCTCTG
Source organism: Mucor sp. M7501 (assembly GCA_037040325.1). NCBI lineage: Eukaryota > Fungi > Mucoromycota > Mucoromycetes > Mucorales > Mucoraceae > Mucor > Mucor sp. M7501. The sequence goes on along the minus strand of JAXQGS010001107.1, from coordinate 6,193 downwards.
AACAGATCTGATTTAGATCCACACGAAAAGGTAATAGGCGCCGAGTTCCGGAGGTTCAAACGACAACGCTAACCGTAGAGTAGAACTCGACACTGAGGATCCTTCATGCGTGTATGGATACATCTCTGCGTTTGGCACATCCGTTTATGCCGTTTGTTACAGAGGTAAGCAAACAGCATACAAACAAACAAACACGCTGTTGAATCGGTGTCAATAGGAACTGTATCAACACATGCAATCGACCCTGGAGAGCCCTTCCCATGCGCCTTCCTTGATGGTGGAATCATGGCCAAACCAAACACAGTTCTCGTCCTTTTACGATGAGCAAGTAGAGCAGCACTTTAAAGTAATATGATTAATATAGCCATTTTGGTATGAATTTCCTTTTTTAACCTTTTCTGATAGGTGATTCTGTCCATCATCCACGCATCGAGATCATTAAGACAAGGCCATCAAATCAGTGTTGCCAGAGAGCTGCCCTTTACCATTGTGTGCGATGATGATGCTATACTGAACGGGCCATTGTCGCTGTATATCAACGAGATTAAGCATTTTGTCAAGGCGTCTGATCTGCGCATAGAGGTAATTGCACATCTGTTATCTCTGTGTGCGTGCGTGCTAATTGAAAGATGGGGACATAGGCTTCCTCCACAGGAGAGCAAGACACTCAGTATACTACCAAGGTAATCAATGACAAGCTCAAGATCCTGGTGCCTTCGTCCAATGTGATGAAGGCCCAGCTAGAGGGTGCCGCAGCAAAGGGGATCGAACTAGACACAGTGATTCAAAACAAGCATGCACAATTGAGCAAAAAGCTGAACAAGCTGAATGTTGATCTAGACAAGCTGGAGGCCAAGAAGCGACAACCGGGCTACTCCAAGTCGGTGCCTGAAGCAGTCAAGGCAAAGAACGAGTGAGTTGTGTGTATATCAGATTTTCTTGTATACTGTTTCTCATCACTTGAGCTAAACTAGATCCCGCCTCACCATGATACAATTGGAAAAGACGACGCTAGAGAACGACATGTCTCTTTTGAATTCGATTATTATGCAGCAGCAGCAGCAGCAGCAATAAAGCCATCATGACGCATTCTAGAGAGTGAATGAATCACATGGAGTCCATCTTGGAAACGGAAAAAGTTTATTTTCTTTTTGAGTCAAATTTCAGGATAGGATGGAGAGGGTGAGGAGCAGGTGCCGAATTTTGTGGGTTCAAACTCAAAATTAGAAACGTGAAAGCGTTTCCATCGCGGAGGAGGGCAGGCCATTGGCTCGGACACGGCGGTCTATCTATTCCACCGAATTTTGCTTCTATTGCATTGTGCTACAGTCGTGCAACATTTGTTTCAATATAAATACAACTGCAAATTTTGTATTCTTTTCGCTTCTTTTCTCCTTGTCTTTATTTACTCAAGATGACAGATCAAAGCATATCGTCGAGATCTTCCTCGACAAGTCAGACAATGAATACAGAAAAACGAAACAGCAACAATTCAACCACACACACGCCTCCCTCACACACGGACGAGAAGCTGCTCATGGAGGAGATTGCAGCCATTCCCGCCCAGCAGATCGAATCCACCCACGAGCCAGTGGACGACAAGAAGGGCAAGAAGAGCAAGAAGGAGAAGAAGGAGAAGCAGCCCGCCGTCCCCATTTACAAGCTGTTTCGATTCGCTACAAAGATTGAAGTGCTGCTGATCCTCTGTGCCTGTGTCATTTCAGCCGGTATCGGTGCCATGCAGCCTGTGTCCATCATCATCTTTGGCCAGTTCATGGGCACCATTGGTGCTGCCATGCAGTCTGGAGACTACGAGAAATTGGCCTACGAAGTCCACCCCCTCATTCTTACCTTTGTCTATATGGGTACCGGTGTCCTGGTCGGCGCCTACCTTACCAACTGCTTCTGGGTTCTCACTGGTGAAAACCAAGTGCGCCGTATCCGCACGCTCTATGTACATGCCATCCTCCGCCAAGAAATGGGTTGGTTCGATAAGGCCGAAGAGGGCTCGTTGACCACTCGATTGGCTACCGATACCCAATTGATCCAAGATGGTATCAGTGAAAAGTTCGGCCTTCTCGTCATGTGCATTGGCCAATTCGTCACTGGCTTTGTCGTTGCCTTTGTCAAGGGCTGGAGATTAGCTGGTAAGTGATTGATGGATCTGCTCTAGAATGTGCCCTGTAGACTCATGCGTTTTGCACTAGTTGTCATGCTCGCTACCCTTCCCCTGATGGCTGGTGCTGGTGGTGCCATGGGCTACTACATCACAAAGTACACTCTCAAGGCCCAAGACTCGTATGCCGATGCTGGTTCCGTTGCTGAACAAGTGTTTGCTGGCATCCGCACCGTCTACTCTTTCTCTCTCCAACAGAGATTTGGCGATCTCTATGAATCCAAACTCGACAAGGCCATGAAGACGGGTATCAAGCGTGGTCAAATCCTTGGTTTTGGCTTTGGTTCTTTCATGTTTATCTTGTTTGCCACTTATGGTCTTTCCTTCTGGTACGGCTCCAAGCTGACTCGTGATGCGCTTATGGCTGGTCAGGATGTCCTTGTTGTCTTTTTCGCCATGATTATGGGTGCCATTGCTCTCTTGCAATTGCCTCCCAACTTGTCTGCTGTCTCCAGCGCCTGTGGTGCTGCCTACAAGATTTACAGCACCGTGGACCGTGTTCCCTCTATTGATGTCGATACCCAAGGCGGCCTTGCTCCCGAAAAGTTTATTGGTGACATTGAGTTCAGAGATGTCAAGTTCAACTACCCTACTCGTCCCGATATCACCATTTTGAAGAAGCTCAATCTCAAGATCAAGCCTGGTATGACTGTCGCCTTTGTTGGTCCCTCTGGTTCTGGTAAATCCACCAGTGTTCAGCTCTTGCAACGCTTCTACGATCCCGTTGAAGGCTCTGTCCTTGTGGATGGCAAGGACCTCAAGGAATACAATGTTGCATGGCTCCGTAGTCAGATTGGTGTTGTGAGGTAAGCTGGCAAATAATGATGAAGCGGATGATTTGAGTTGCAGTGCATTAACTTGTCCCTTTTCAACTCTTTTAGTCAAGAACCTGTCCTGTTCAACATGACCATCAAGCAAAACTTGCTGATGGGCGTCACTGAAGAAATCACCAACGATGATATTGTCGCTGCCTGTAAGAAATCCAACTGTCACTCCTTTATCTCTGAACTGCCCGACGGCTACGAGACGTTAGTAGGAGAGCATGGCGGTATGTTGTCAGGTGGTCAAAAGCAGAGAATCGCTATTGCCCGTGCTATTCTCAAGAATCCTTCCATTCTCTTGCTGGATGAGGTAAGACTTGCATCATCTGTTTCTATCAAGAGCCGTGTTCTGATATAGAGTTTATAGGCCACTTCTGCTTTAGATACCCAATCAGAACGTCTTGTCCAAGCTGCATTGGATGCTGCTGCTGCTGACCGTACTACCATTGTCATTGCCCATCGTCTCTCCACGATTAGAAATGCTGATCTCATTGTTGTTATGCAAGCTGGTGACTTGATTGAACAAGGCAACCACAACGACCTCTTGGAATTGAATGGCGTGTATGCTGATTTGGTCAGAAAGCAAGAAATTGCCACCAAGCAAGTTGGCAGTGCTGATGAAGAACCTGACTCTGACGAATTATTGAGACGTGAGCAATTGGAACTTGCTGCTGATAAGCAACATGCTGAGGATGCTTTGGTCAACGAAAAGGATACCACTGTCAACTTGTTCAAGACCACCAGTCGCGCCTCTGTGGATGCTTATGAACTCAAGCTTCGCAAGGAGAGAGATGAACGCAAGGTCGCCATGAAGCAAAAGGTCCCTCTTGGCAAGGTGTTGAAGCAAATGCGTCCTGAATGGCCCCTGTTGGCTGTCGGTATTGTTGGTGCTGCTATTGCCGGTGCTGTATTCCCCTGTTTCGCTCTTATCTTTGCTCAAGTCATTTCTCAACTCATCACTCCCAATTTGGCTACTCCTGGCCCCATGGAAGGTACTAATCTCTACTCGTTCTTGTTTGTCATCATTGGTGTTGCTGCCTTTGTTGGTTTTGCTACTCAAGTCATCTCCTTTGAAGTTGCTGGCGAGCGTTATACCAAGCGTCTCCGTGCTGACATCTTCCGTGCCTTTATGCGTCAAGAAGTTGGCTATTTTGACGAAGATGACAACTCTCTCGGTGCTCTTACTTCTAAGCTTGCCATTGACTCCAAGAATGTTAACGAATTGGTTACCAAAGTGTGGGGTGATGTTACCCAGATCATTGTTACTCTGATCACTGGTTTGGCTATTGCTTTCTCTCAAAGTTGGATGTTGACACTGATCATTCTCTGCATGGCTCCCTTCATTGCATTTGCCACCTTTTACGAGTCCAAGATTCACCGTGGTTTTGAAGACAGCACAAAGAAGGCCAACGAGCAAAGTGGTGAGGTTGCTGGTGAAGCCATCAAGGAAATCCGTACTGTTGCTGGTCTCAACAAGCAAAGCCATTTCGAAACCAAGTACTACAAGGCTACTGATCGTCCTCACAAGCTTGCTCAACGCAAGGCCTACATGTCTTCCATTGGTTATGCTCTTCAACAAGGTATCACTCTCTACACCAATGCTGTTGCCTTTTATGCTGGTGTTCAGCTCATGCGTTATCACGGCCTTACCTTTGACAAGATGTTTACCTGTATGATGTCCATCATGATTACTGCTCAGGGTGTGGGTCGTGCTTCCGTATTCACCACCACCTACGCAAAAGCCAAATACTCTTCCATTGCTGCTTTTGAAGTCCTTGAACGTCAACCTACCATTGATCCTGAACTCGAAGGCATTGAACCCACGCGTGCTCAAATCAAGGGTGATATTGATTTCGAAGACATCACTTTCCGCTATCCTGCTCGTCCCGATGTCAGCATCTTTAATGGCGAATTCAATCTTCATGGTAAGGCTGGTCAAACGATTGCCTTGGTCGGTCCCTCTGGTTGTGGTAAATCTACCACCATTGGTATGCTCCAAAGATGGTACGATCCCATTACCGGCTCTGTTCGTTTGGATGACAATAACGTCAAGAACTACTCTCTCGGTAACCTCCGTAGCCACATGGCCTTGGTGTCTCAAGAACCTACCTTGTTTGATATGACTATTGGAGAAAACATTCGCTTTGGTGTGGATGATGGAAAGCAAGTGACTCAAGAAGAAGTCGAAGCTGCTTGTAAATCTGCCAACATTCACAACTTTATTGTTTCTTTGCCCAAGGGATATTCGACACGTGTCGGAGACAAAGCGAGTCAGCTCTCTGGTGGACAAAAACAGAGAGTCGCCATTGCTCGTGCATTGATTCGCAAACCCAAGGTGCTTTTGTTGGATGAAGCGACATCGGCATTAGACAGTGAAAGTGAGAAACTCGTTCAGCATGCCATTGATAACATTCTTGAAGAGGGAGGTCGTACTACCATCACCATTGCTCATCGTCTTTCCACTATTCAAGGTGCTGATCTCATCTGTGTCGTAAAGGGCGGTCGTGTCATTGAACAAGGTACTCATTGGGAACTCTTGGAGCTTAGAGGCACTTACTTTGACCTGGTGCGCCAACAATCACTCAACGCTCATTAAACTAAACTGTACACAATCTCCCCTTTTCCTAATATCTAATCATACAAATCTCTACTATTTATTATAATAATAAAGTATATCCCCCCATAGAATCATAATTGCGAAAAAGTATGTAAAATGTTTGGAGTATAGCTATAGAGAGATGAGCCGGGTTGTGCAAGTATTGCCCAAGGATGAAGGACCTGCAATTAGTAACGCCAACGTCCACCCCATAGCACATCTATCTTTCTTCTATTTACAAGACCAGTGTGTTCTTTTTACAGTACACGAATAAGAGCTAACTGTCCAATGAGGCAGCAGAGTGGATCAGAGATTGACTCGCCAAGGTACTCGAAGTAAGATAATGTCTTCACGCCGTTGAATCGAAGAGAGATGGCTTGATCCGGGCTTGCAAGAAACTCTCTAAGCAGCTTGAGCTTGGGATGAATGTCGTCATGGCTGGAGCAATGGATGCAGTTTAGGACAGCGTTGTTGAAGTCGACATTATCGATGGTGTTGTAAAAGTCTTGAGGGGCTCTTTGTGATGCGGATTACCACGTACACTTTGGTGAGCTGAGAGCTTCGAGGTCTTTTCGTATTTGCATGCCGAATTTCTGATTT
>JAXQGS010001106.1:0-11845 GCA_037040325.1 Mucor sp. M7501 | reverse complement strand
CTAACGAAAAAACAGAGGGAAACCCTCGCATTTTTTTTCTAGGATTTTTGTGTGTGTCGAGCCCATTCTAGCGATCTGATTGGCTGAAAGACCGTATAGCAAGTGAGATAAATCAATGTGAATATCATTATAAAATCGTGCTATATGATAATGATAGAGCTTTAAAAGTAGTATGTTTCTATACCCAATTTTTGCGCTGACCATGCCTGTGCAATCCGATTCTTTTTATATTGGTTGACGGACAAAAATATGAATGCTTCTAACCTCTTGACTTTGTGTATTTTACTAGTAGCATCTGCTCGAAAATGCCCGTGAAATACCCTAATTAATACAGACAAAAAGTATTATAAAATAGGTCAATACACAGCCGTAGGTCGTTTATGAAGAGTTCTAAAGTAATCGAAAGCTAAAATGCGCAATCCTAGTATACAACATTAGCGGATTTACAGGTTATATAAAAGCAAAGCTGACCTCTATAGCATGTCGTTACAACACATCACCGTTAATGCTCACAAAATACACCAGGAGTACCAAATCATTCTTGTTTAACACGGCAATACGGGATGAGTATCGAGTAGTAAGCATGAGAACAACGGCAACGAGCAATAATGATTAATTTGACAGTAGAGGCCATGCAGGTTTGATTTCCGCTCAGGGCAACTTTGATTCCTTGCATTAAACTAGGTTAAGCTCTGCTTTTATTCAGTTTTAGCGCGATTGACGTATTGGGTTTGATTATCAAGTTGTTGTAAATGTATCTATCTGATATGAAAGCTAACCGTTTGCTTTCAAAATGAACGCCAATGAAACACTAGTATGAGGATTTGTTTGTATTATCATTACCTTCTGTTTTGTTGCCAAACAAGATGATGCTTTATCTTTGCGGCTGAAAAGTTGACTTTTTGCTCTATACTTTTAGCGGAACGATTGGAGCCAAACCATCTTGATCACTAATAACAACTAATTAATTAGTTTTTTGGTGCTACCAATTATAATGAAAGCTTGATAGTTACTCGACATGTCTCTGATCCAGAAAAAAAATAAACGAGGAGGAAATGTCTAGTATACAGAGAAGATCGACATTTTATCAAATTGAAATCAAAATTATGATAATGTGTGTCAGTGTGTATGTGTGTGTGTGTGTGTTTGTTGAAAATTCACAAGCCAGTTTTGTACATTAGATTCATGCAACATTTTATATCAATTGATAGCGTGACACTTTGGTCCACATACACAAACAAACAGAAACATGCATAATATGTGTACATGTACAAAAACCTAACCTTATAAGCTGCTTATTGATTGCTTTGCTGCTTTGCTCAAGTACGAATCAGCTGAAAGTTTAGTTCATCATATAGCCTGTAACTCCCATATTCCAAATACGTCATATCACCCCTCGATCTCAATATGTAAATAAAAAAAAGCGCCCAATTCTATTGATCTTCAAACATAATGCATGAAATTCCCTCTTTTTTTTTTTTTTTTTTTTTTTACTAAAATGACATTTTTTTTTTATTGAAGAAAGAAATAGATTTATGTATATATGTTTGTGTGAAAGAGAAGCACTAAATTGAAATTTGTGATGTTTGTTACTTACAAAAGAAGGAAAAGAAAGAAGAGTTGATATAACGAAAATTTACATGATTTACGACGAGCAAGATGGGAGAGCAAGGCATGAGGGTATTTTTTGTTGTTGATTTGCTATAATCTGGGATAGAGCCTTGATTATTTGAGAGACGAGCCGTAGGACATGGATCTTCTTCTGGCACCTTCAAACGCATTTTGAAGTGAAAGAGCAGTTGGCATAAAGAAGCTATTTGGCACAGAGCTGGATAAATCATTCATTTGAGATGAGGCGCCTGTACTATCCATGGTAGTAATAGAGTCAGAAGGAGACGCAGCTTGTGGTGAAGTAGGACCTCCCAAGAAGCCTCTGGAGAATGAAGCTGTGTTAATGAAAGGCAATGTTTGATTTTGTTGCTGATTTGAGGTTGATAATTGAGTTGTATCGGACATGCGGCGATGATGGAATGGAGCACATGCAGAAGTATGAGATGCAAAGGAATCAGTTTTTTCAAAGGTTCTACCACATTTGCAACGGAAAGGCATCTTGGACTTGTAGGTGTTTTAGAAATAAAAAAGAAGAAAGAAAATTACAAATGAAAACAGCTTCTTTTTATATGGCATTTTTCAATGTCGCATTGAAATTGTGTGTGTGTGAGAAAAAACGTCTCTATTAAGTAAAAATTATTCTTTATCGCTGTCCAATCAACAGCAAGAGTAACTGGAGATAAGATTGGAATAACCTTAATTAGACAAGAATTGTCTCTTGAGATTGAGTCTATACTTTGAGCTGATGCATTCAAATCTTAATGCACATAGAGTTATCATAGAGTCAATGACATGTACACCGCAGATGGCCCGCTGAAGAATGAGCCTTGACATTTGGCATTCCTGGTGATCTGGTTTTCGGCATGGCTCCCAATTTGTCTCTATTAAATCCTGGTCTATGCACTCCTGTAGTGATTGTACTTGATTATCGTCTATGGTGATTGCGCAATATTCATCCAGAAAGATTTCCATTCGTACACCCTGCGTTGCCTTGGCAACATGTGCCATATTCCTCATCTTTTTGGAGTCGGATTCGCTCATCTCGAACAGCAATCTGGTTGTATTGGCGGCAGTCTTGTGAATTTGCATAGATAAATCAGACACCTGCACCAATAGTGCGTGAGGAGGTCCTTCTACACTGCGCTTGTACTGTAACTGAGTCAGACTCCAATCTCGGGCAGATGACATGTCTTGCATGGTGTATGGTTTGTCTTGTTTCATTGCCTGCGATGGCAGCATGTTGACAACTCGCATATCTTGCAGTAGCAGCAAAACTTCTGGGTTGCTACCATCACCAAATCCTGCCACCGTCTGTTGTGCCGTGAGCAGCTTATCGCTTAATTGCCTAAATACGTAATATTGTGCATCCCTCAGCAAGTTTTTCCTGTGCACTTCGTCTCTGATATGAATAGTGTAACCTCGGAGATGATTTACAATGTCTGCAAAAATGTCAGGATCTCTGTCAATGTAAATTGGTGGTGAATTCCCGTCTTCTGTGTGAGGTGATAGCAGCGAATGCATTAAAGGTCCCGTAAAAAAATTATGGGTGCCGTCTATTTGTTTGTGAGTTTGTCTTTTTAGATTGTGTGTGAAAATTTGATACTACCTTTTTGAAATAGATTCCATGGTAACCGAAAAACTCTTCCACCGACATTGACATACAAATGTTCCTGCAATGTCTTTTTCAGGCGGTTTAATCCATAGTAAGTAGCATCGCAGAGCAGAGATTGGTGTTGTATATCGTCTTGAGATCGTATATAATAGCCCCGTAAATGGCGTACAATGAGCTCAAAGGTGTCTGGATCGCGATCAATGTGCATTGCTTTGGTCGTTCTCTTCTTTCTGAAATACTCTACGAAAAAGTTGGTGGGGCCATCGCTCTTGAGCGACTCCCAGCTAAGACGGAATGGTCTTCCTCCTACAACAATGGTATGCACAGATTGATTTGGAGGATCGCTGCTAGGTGGCATCTGCTTTTGAAGAGGTGGCTGTTGGATTGGTAATTGCTGGGTCAGTTGAGGCTGTTGCTCGAGAGCCTGTTGCTGCTGTGGTGATGCAATGCTGCTGGTGGAAGATGGGATAGAGCTTCGAGTGCTCAAAGTTTGATTCGTATCTTGGTTGTTGTCGGCTACAAACATAAAGAAATCCTCGGGTATCGTTGCGTTATTTGTTGTTGCCTCTATGATTGCATTGTAATCAAAGTTCAAGAAATCCGAAGTAATGTTGGCGTCTGGCTGCTGTTGCTGCTGCTGCTGCTGTTGTTGCTGTTGTGTGTTGAGCCTTTGACGTTTATTGCCAACAACCTCCTCGTTCATATTCAGGCTTGATTCGCTTCCAGTGTAATAACTGTTGGTGCCGTTATAATCTGTCATTGCGTGTTTTGATGTGAAAGATGAAATCTCGACGCAAAAAGCTGTTTTGCAATTACTACTGTCGAGCCTCAAATATACAAATCCAGTCCTTTGACGAGCTCCGCTGCTGATTGAAGGATTTCGTCAAATAGGCTTACAACTTTGCAACCCACTTTTCTGGTTCTAGCAAGTTCGATGGATCATCATTTAGTTGTATAGGTGACTTTTTTTTCCATGAAAATCAACCATTACAAAAATTTTATCATCATCTAGCGTCGATCGGATCCTTCTTCTTCTCATTCTCTTCAAGAAACCAGTACAGCATCGCCATGTCCGAAGATTCAGCACCTATGGATGTCGACAACACTCCTCAATTGTACCTATTCACCCTACAAACATGAAATACAGTCAGATGATGTTAACATGAATTCTGCTGTTCAGGTCCCCTGAGGAGATAAAGAACCAAGCCAACGAGCAATACAAGCAAGGTCGTTACGAGGAAGCTGTCAAGCTGTACTCTCAAGCCATTGGTAAATGAACCTGTCTGTTGTGTGAATCAGCGTCTAAACCCTATATACAGAGGCATCTCCTCAAACTTCCACCTACTACAACAATCGTGCTGCTGCTTTGATGATGCAGAAAAAGTACAAGGATGCTGCTAATGATTGCCGCACTGCTACAGAATTGGATCCTCAGAACGTCAAGGCATTTTTGCGTGGTGGTAAATGTCATTTGAATATGGGTAATTTGGAGGAAGCTGGCCGTCAATACAACCGTGCCATGCAAATCGATGCCAACAGCGCTCAGCGTGATTACAACAATTTGCAACATGTGCTCAACTATATGGCTCAAGTGAACACCTTCATGGCAAACAACCAATGGGGTCTTGCTCGCAACAGTCTTGACCGTGCCATCTCTTTTGTCGATTCAGATGTGATTCCTGTCAAATGGCGAGTGATGCAGGCTGAATGTGCTTTGGGAGAAAAGAACTATTCAGAAGCGAGTCGTATTGTCAAGTAAGTCGTGTGTGTGTGTGTCTTTGAGGCTTTCCCATGTAGATGGGCTGACATTTCTGCTGGTGATAGCTCCCTTGTTCGCTTGAACAGCCAAAATCCAGATGCCTTGTTCCTTAGAGCTCGTGTATTTTACAGTCAGGGAGAAAACCAAAAGACAGTTGCACATTGTCAAGAAGCACTTCGTTGCGACCCTGATTTTACCAAAGCTCGCTCTCTGTTGAAGATGGCCCGTGCCATCGAGAAGCAAAAAGAAGAGGGTAACAACGCCTTCAAAGCCAACCATTTAGACGATGCATATGATGCATACACTGCTGCCTTGGATATCGATCCCACCAACGATCATATGAATTCTCGCCTCTACTCCAACCGTGCTGCAGTTTTACAAAAGCAAAAGAAATTCGAAGAAGCTCTCCTGGATTGCGACAAAGCTATTGAATTAGATGAAGAATTTTACAAGGCTTACAGTAGACGTGCTGGTTGTTATATGGAAACTGAGCAATACGAGGAAGCTGTCAGAGATTACAAAAAGTTAACAGAAGTAGATGCATCCAACAGAGGTAAATATTTTCAACATTCTTCTAGAACAATCCATTAACACGTAATGTAGAATACCATAATTTATTGCGCAAGGCAGAACTCGAGTTGAAGAAATCACTGCGCAAAGATTACTACAAGATTTTGGGCTTGTCAAAGACTGCAAGCGAAACAGAAATCAAAAAGGCTTACCGCAAATTGGCACTTCAATACCATCCTGATAAGAATGCTGGTGACGAAAAGGCAGAAGCTAGATTCAAGGAAGTGGGCGAGGCTTATGCCATTTTGAGTGATCCTGAAAAGAAGGCTAGATTTGACTCAGGTGCTGATTTAGATGGCGGTATGGGCATGGGCGGAGGAGGAGGCTTCCCTGGTGGAGGTATGGACGTAAATGAGGTGATTATCGTTTGTTTGTTTGGCATTTGCAAAACGAGAACCGTTTCTAATCGTTTTCTCTTGTAGATCTTTGCTCAAATGTTTGCTCAACAAGGTGGTGGAGGTGGAGGTTTCGGTGGAGGTTTCCCAGGTGGTGGATTTGGTGGCGGTGGAAGACGTCAACAACAACAGGGTGGCTACAGCTTCCATTTCGGATAAATCAAACAGCATTACAAATAATCCTCACTACTCAAAAGATATACTAGAAGCAAGAAATTACCTCTTTTTTTTTTTCTTTTTTTCTGTTACCATAGCTATATATTTTTTTCATGAAAAGTTATTATAATTTTAGAGGTTGTAACATGTAGATTTATATTGACAAGAGAAAAAAAGTTACCATCATCATCATCATTTTCGTTATCTTGAAATCTGTTCTCGCTTTGTTAAAATTTACGTCTTTCGCATGTGAATTGCAGAAAAAGATGTTTTACGATTTTTTTTTTGTAGCACAAAGACTTCAGGGCAACTGACACAATCTGCTCCTAGTATATAAACAGTGTGTAATTGAAACCTTCTTTTCCTCTATCCTCTTCCCCATTTATTCATTATTTCACCAGAAAAAAAAAAAACCATGACCAACTACTCATCAATTAATCTTCCTGTCAATCAATCACATCTACATCCGTGTTCAGAACTAGTCAATGCAGCTGTGAGCTGTCTGATTTGTGGCTCTCGGGTGCATCAGACTCGGGTAGGTTGCTCGGTTCGCATACCCATGGATCGTCGTATTGATTGCATCTATAGAATTGCCCTGTTTCTCCAAGAAAGTGAAAGGTCCAGATCGAGAGAAATGTCAAAAAGCAGTGTGCATATACCCCGCCGGTTTCCATGGCAACCCATATAGAAGTATTCAAGATTTTCCATGATTGTTGCTATAGAAATAAAAATTACTACATGTTGAATTTACTTGCAAGTAAGGAGGCGAGAGATTTTCCCTCATCTGTCACCCCCCGCTCCATAAAAGAATTGCCAGTTTTGGAAGAAATAAACTTTATATTAATTGTACACAATAAACGTGGGGACTCTTGCTCAATGTACACATTATTATTGTGCACATGGCAGAATAAGGCTGGGGAAATCAGCACCAAGAAGTTGTTCAACCTGTATTCTTCCCGTCTTCCGAATTACATACAGTGGTATATTATGATGGCTTTTTTCGATTTGGAAGATAATCGATTTGTTATTATTCACATGTTGTTGTTTACATGTCTATTTTCATGCAAAATAAACGTATGAGAAGATCTCTCTGATTATTGAGAGGCTTTTGGACAAAGGATTTACAAAGATAAAGCAAATGATACGCCTCTTCTGTTTCCTTCAATTGCTGCTCCCAACTGTATGTCCTACGTAATAATGATACAGTTTATAGAATGAACACTACTATATATTACAACTAATGCCATATGGAGATTAGACACTGGTTGTACACAAGTCATTTTGTATACCATGACTACTGCGAACCTTGTATTGTCTTGGAATGATATAGCTGTTGCTTATGAAATCAATGGAGAACGGAGGATTCAATCGTGAGAATTGCAAAGAATGAGTGAGCGTCAATGTATGGCATCTACTGCTCAAATCAAGAATACGAGGCTATGCTTACAAGATGATACAATGCATCATCATTATATTACATACGCGCATGGAATAGCCCGGTTCTTTATATTGCTCTCTCATTGTTTCGCTATATTTCGGTGATTGCTTTACGGAAACGAGCGAGAGTATACAAGACCTGTGGTTGTGGTGATACGTTACTTGTAATTGATGCTTTTACGTTGAATTGTGATACACTTCCGGTGAACGTGAGTTAAATCCAATTATTACCCGATTTCTCATAGTATAAGCTCCAATTGGACTTTTTCAGTGTTATACATGCTCGAGTCAGAGGGTTGTCGATGAACATTTGCAACTTGAAATTGAAAAGGAGCGCCTTCATCACATCATGCAACTAGCATTTTTTTCCTTATCTAAACAATACTTTCTTAATGTAACACTGCCGTTGTATTATATAGGTATGTCATGTCATTATTTCGCTGGTAAAATGAACGAAAAATGGCTGTAATACAAGTAAGCTGTAAATGTAACATTTCACATGCCCTATTCAATCATCCGTGGATTTCCGCCTCCCCATGTATCCGATGAAGGCTTTTCTATTATCAAATAATCAAGGCATATTTGACAACGCCTACTTTGTTTATTTATCTATCTTTATCTATTGTGCTGACTTTTGCAGTGCCTTTGCAATGGTGCGTACGTTGGGATCGTAATGGTTCTAATTGAAGGTGATTATATGAGCATCCTAATTTACAGCAATAGTAACAACAACTAACCTGATAGAGGAAAAGTTCATATAGACTTGTACCAAAGGGATTACAGAGCTCGGGATCTTCTAATAAGGGAGCATAGATACCACTTGATGCTCTATCTTCTGATTGCAAAAGTGCATCTAAACGATGGTCTTTCTACAAGGCGATTATACACGGTCAATATCAAGCCAAAATAAGTGGGCCCCAGGCCTCTCCCCATCCCATTTTTTCGAACTAACCTGTACAAGTCTATCTACCAAAGCAAGACATTGTAAAACTGTCTTATTAGGCATGTTTAGTGCAACCAAAGTGAATCTTTTTGTGAATGCAGCTAATCGGTTAACGGGAATTTGGCGTTTCTTCAAGAACATCAATTCAAGCCCCTTGATCAACATTTCGCTCTCGGTCTCCTTTTGTGATTCAGGCTTGTCCTCGATCTTGGTGTGATAGCTTGCTTTAAATAAAATGTTGTAAATCTCGGTATAGAAATCCTTAAGATCATAGTTGAAAGCCTCGCCTTGGCCAGACAGCAGCTGGAATGCAGTAATGATACACAGCAATCTCTTGCGAGTGCCACTGCTTGTGCGGGAAATGTCGTTGGAATCTTCAAACGAGTGCATCACATCCTTGAGTGCGTTCAAGAGATCGTCAAAGAAATCCACGCTGATCAAATGAGCAAATCGTGAAAGGCCTTCCAAAACTGCTGGTAAAAGAGGAGAAGAGGTTTGCTTTTTCAGGATTCTGAAATAGAATGTGAAGATCAATTTGAGGGTTTCAGTGTGCTAATGTGTAATATGAGTAAGTGCGCCTAGAGAGATATGATGGATCAACTCACATTTTTCTCTTTTTCCTCTTTGCTGACTACAGCCTCTGCTTCTTGGAATTCTTTTTCAATCTCTCTTGTTTCTTTCAATGTCTTGCGAGCTTTCTTTGTCAAAAATGGCTTGTTGTTGTTCTTTCTCTTTTTGCCGACTTGATCGTCATTGTTGTCCTTGGCATAGTTGTGAGCCATTTCGTCTTTGAGACGCAAATGTAAAAAGACATTGATGGCATTTTCACTGATAGCAAAACCCTTGGATTTGACCATACGAATAATCATTTTCACTGCATCCAGCGAAGATCTACCTGATTCATCGTTCTCAAACACAGTGACTAACGCCTCGCTACACAATTGAGCTGCTTCATTCCACTTGATGGTACTCATGCGTGTGACAACAGCAACCATGATCTCCAGACGAAAGTTGAAATGAGTCTTTGCAATCAACAGTTCGCACAAACAACGAGTAGCCACAAACGCCAAGGAGGCATCTTCTTCAGTCTTCTTTTCTATAAACGACGAAAATGTCAGTTATCAACATGCTGGAGTTACTTGGAGCACTTACTAGTCAACAGGATGTTCAAATCCTTTAAATACAATTCGTAATTGCTAAGCAATGCTTTTTCGTATTCTCTCATCTTTTTGACGTCTCTGGAAACTTGGGTTTCTTCTTCGAGTGCCGTCAAAGGTCGAATACGATAGCCAGGAATGATATCCTTGTATACAGCCAGTTGTGTAAGCAATGCCAGTTTCTTGACAGTGACGTTATCATCTCGGTAGATTGTACGAAGGGTCTTTAATTGAGACACGTACTCCTCAGGGTCTCCTTGAAGGTTACCGGCTATCAGCGCTAACTCTTCCTTCTTCTTGATGAGATACTCTTTCTTTGACAGCTTGGGTTGTTCTTCCACTTCTTCTTCTTCTTCCTCTTGCTTCTCTTCAACAGCTGGGGCGGGAGTTGCTGTGGTTGCTTCTTCCTCATTTTCTTCATCCTCTGAATCTTGATTCTCGTCCAATTGATGAATTTTACCAGAAGCCAATTTGATGGGAAGCTTGGTGTGATAGTCTTTACGAGTCCACTCACTGGCCACCTTTCTAGGCTTCATTTCGTAATCCATCTCTTCATCGGATTCGTTGTCCACCTTGACCACCTTCTTTTTACTCTGTTGTTGTTGTTGCTGCTGCTGCTGTTGAGCTAATAATTGTTCCATTTCCTCGTCATCGTCTAAATCAATACCGTCCTCTGATTCATTGGCTTCATCCAATAACGCTAAATCATCGTCGCTCATCTCTTCGAAATTATCCAAATCATCGTCTGAATTGAACTCTTCTTCTGAGGATGATGCAAGTCCCTCGTTATCCTCGTCCTTCTCTTCCTTCTTTGGAGCTGCTTTCTTGACCTTGTTCCTTTTGTCCTTTTTAGCAGTATTTCTACAGAGTGGTTTAGTACGTTGTATCCGTGCTGTATCATGCAGCCATACCTAGAGAGCTCGTTTTGATCCAATCCAGTCAAAAAAGAGGTAAATGTCTTGTTATCAGCGAAAAATTCGAGATCATCATCAGAGATAGCAACATCATCATCATCATTGTCGTTCTTTGGTACTGGGACAAAGGCAGGGATTCTATCCTTTTCCTGATTTGAAGAGTTGGTCATGGTGACATTATAAGTCGGACGCTTGGGCTTACCTTTTGCTCTTTGGTCTTTTTGGGCTTTGGAGTGTTATCTTTGCTGTTATTCTTGTTTCCGGCAGACTTCTTGGGCCCCTTGGAGGCAATCTTGTTGCTCACTTTTTGAATACTCTTTTTAGGTGGCATTGTTTTTTGTTAAAAGGTGTGGAAGCTTAACAAGAAGTTTTTTTTTTCTGGCTTTTTTTTTCCTTTCATGTAAAGGGACTGTCAAGAGACTGTTTTGATATTTTTGACAGCTGCCTCCATCCCAGGTACACCAAATACTCTCGACGATGATACTGTCAAAAGACATTGGAAGCTTCAAAATGTTTTATTCATAAATCAAACTAGAGTTTCAAAGGATCTCATCTTGCAGCCTCTAATTTTTATACTTTTGCAGTAAAACAAGGCAGACGATTTTCCGAAATGTCTGATTTATAGTGTAATCGACGCCTTAAATTACTTGCACAAATGTACCGGATCAAGGCTTAACACAACGTCTATATCCCGGATGCAATTGACATAGTCCAAGTCATTGATCGTAGTATACGAGATTTGACAGAGGCTTTTTCTATTCTTATCTTGTCCATTCAAATTTCAGAAGCTCTAGGCTGGACGGTATGTGGTTTCTAATAGCAAAGGAAGGTTATGTCTGAGTCGGGTGAGGGACATCTTCCTTTTCACTCATCCGTCAAATGGCACAATGCCAGCCAATTGATTTAAGCATAGCCTGACCATTTGCACAACACGTCTGAAGTTGAGGCGATGTCAGACTCGATCCAAGCTTTCTGTGTGTCCCTCTTGTACGCATAACGCACTATTTCGCTAGATGGTAGGCCACAGACCATCAAATTAGATGTTAATAAGCGCAATCCTCAGTGAGCAGCCTTCAAATGTATTTACCACTGTAAAATCAAGAGTTTAAATTGCTTATATCTCACCAACAAAGCGCGGTCTCGACCTCGAAACAAGTGTAATCGTGTTCTACGACCTGACATTAGGTTAGGAATCACTTTTCAGCAATTTTTTAGGGATCGAGTTGATGATCGATTTTTGAGAAATTTCGCCCTGTACTAGCAAGGGAAAAATGGATGATTTTGAATGATG
>JAXQGS010001105.1:0-11575 GCA_037040325.1 Mucor sp. M7501 | reverse complement strand
ATGAATGGCTTTGCTTCGATGACAAGATCAATGACCAGTAGCAACAGACACTTGGTGCTTACCGATGCCGCTTCCCACTTCAATGAAGCAAAAATGAACAAACTTCGTGAGTGATTCGATGATAGTCTATGGCACTGAATGCCTTGTACTGATTTCTCCTTCTACTGTAGCTCGCATGATCAGCCGCAAATTTCAATCATGCAATAAGCAATTGCTGATGCTAGAAATGAGCGAAGAAAAATTCTTAGAACAAGAAGAATTGTGGAAGAAGAAGGTGGAGCTGCTCTCGTATCCTGGCAAGAAAGTGAGTAGTGTGGATACCAGTTTGGCTGGTCGTGGGCGCGACATTGCACTGAAGCTCAGTTTGGCCCTTGATTCTTTCAAAAGAGTGCCAGAGAGGCTCAAGCCCTCTTAAACTCACATTTAGACGACAAGTTTGGTAAGTTGCTTTTTATAACTCATTGGGTTGAGAGACAAAAACATACAGGTGGCTAACGCATTTATAATTGATCCAGCCAACGATTCTGCTGCAAAAGCTCTGTATGCCACTCAAACCGTTGATTGAGAAATTGCGCTGCAAAAAACCGATGTTGACAGATACCTCAAAAACACAACAGAGACTGTCAACTATCATATATACAACAGAACTCTTGAGAAAGCTGAGATGTTGGTGGTAAGCAAAAAAATAGATGATAAAAACAATTTATCGGTTTCTCATCATTTCAATTTAATAGACTGATGCCGATCGCTTTTTGCAAAGCATTGCTTGCCAAATTGACGATCTCCAAAGGGCCATCGAGTTATCTGAAGTAGCTGGTCATATTGTATTGCTAAACAATAGATACAAATATCTCGTAAGGCTGCAAGACCATGCTATGGAAGAGCTCAAAGATGTTGTTCCTCGTCCCATCCAAAGCAGTGAAATGGATGTTTCTGACGTTGGTGAATCCATCGACCGCAAAAACTAGAAAATGATATACTTGCTCATTTGAAAAATCCTATTAGAAGCAACCATCAAAACAGATTTTAATTACTAAATTGTATCAATATAACCACGAAAAACAAAAACCTTACCAGAAGCGTTGAATGCAGCTCATGTTATTTAAAGCGAAAGAGATGTTCTGAGGATGTGATTTGTGGATGATGGATTATTCCTAAATTACTGCTTGTGTACATTAGGTACTACCATCACACAATAAAATGACCTTTAAAAGAACAACCCCTATCACTCATTATCTCCCCTTTTCACCTTCTACATTACACTCGAATCACACATCAACCAACAATTCGCAATTGGTAATTAATTAGAACACACAATACTTGACATAACTATTAACAATGAATAAAGTTGGTTCTTTTGATTCACTATATAAAACACAGTCTCTTTACGTCAAACTAAGGCTTTACTACATAGATGAACCATTTTGGATTCATTCACAGATAATTTGATCTTACTACCTTGTAACATACAATGTTACCCATAATACATTAAAGCTACACACTACTCTTACAAGAACCTTTTTCCTTGTTCATCAGATATAGCCGATCTCTGTCGATGCGGCTCAGAAGGCCATTAAAAGCAGAACATCTCACCAAAGCTGTCATCTGAACCCGAGAAACGTGCCCAATAACGAGGAGAAACCCTTAACATGTATACGCAAATGTCAAATTCCAAATGCAGCAGAACACAGTTGGGACCTAAGAGATGACACTGGCAGAGATTGAGCGTAATGAAAGCAATTAGAGGTCTATATAATGTCTTTTACTATAGAAAAGATCGTTGTCAGGGCAGAAAACAACAACAGCCTGGGCTGGGATTGAATTTCAAAGCTTCTTTTTGTGATCCCCCAGAACCTGCTTTTGGACATCCAAAAAGCTTTCAGGGGCAATTACACAACATTTTTCTACTCGAACAGCAGGTATTTCTTTAATCCTTTGCGTGTAAAATTGAGCAAGGAATCCAATGGTGTTAATTTCAAAGTGATCTCTTTAGTCTGTGAAGAGTCACTGTCAAAAAACGTAAATCACGTTTTCGGAGGAAATGTCTACAAACACTATAGTAAATCGATCCAAAGACGCTTTTACATGCTCCAGTGCGTTTCTACAATTGTTTTGAGCATAGAAACACCTTGGTAGAAAACTTCATTTTCGAGGCGAAAACCTTCATCATTCAAAATCATCAATTTTTCCCTTGCTACTACAAGGCGAAATTTTCAAAAAATCGATCATCAACTCGATTCCCAAAAAATCGCTGAAAAGTGATTCCTAACCTAATGTCAGGTCGTAAAACACGATTACACTTGTTTTGAGACCGTGATCACGCCTCGTTGGTGAGATACAAGCGATCTAAACTCTTGATTTTACAGTGGTAAATACATTTGAGGGCTGTTTACTGAACACTGCGCTTATTAACATCAGATTTGATGGTTTGTAGTTTATCACCTAGCAAAGCAGTGCATTATACGCACAAGAGAGACACGCAAGAAGCTTGGATCGGGTTTGACACTGCCTCAATTTCAGATGCGTTGTGCAAATAGCCAAGCTATTATGCTTGATCCTTTGAGGCTCATACCAGCAGAGGCGAGGGATTTGCTGATCAGAAACGATGCGATCGCAAAAGAAATCAATGAGAATACTATGACTTAAAATACAGCATTCCCTTCTTACTCGTATAAAGCATTTGTTGTCCAGCAAATAAACAGAATTGATCCATTTAGTAAGATTCAACATTGCATTATTTGGTGGGTAAGCTTGCTGCAGGCGCGAGCTGTGCACCCCATTAGAACGAAGGTCGATTTTTATCCCCATAGTTCTGTGGTGGATTACAGCTCGTGTCATTCAACATGAGCGATAGCAATTTGCCTCATTTGCACTTGCAAATCAATAAAGTCTACATTTAAACTACTTCCAGGCAACGAGATTCCAGTAAAGGAGGAGGAGAGTGGTGCTCTTAGCTTGCATTGTTGTTTTCCAAATTAAAAAAGATTTACGGCCATTGAAAGAGTCAACAACGCTCCTTTTTTCCAATACTTTTACAATATTCATATGGAAGAAGAAATCATACAAAAGATATACAAGCTAACCAACGAGCTAGCGTCACAGCAACAGAGCAATCAAGATTTAGCGGCTACGCTAAATGGACAACTGACTGATTTGAAGGTGTTGTACATTGACTATATAATCGAGTTCTCTGTTACTCATTTCTTTATGAGCAAAGGCAGCAGCAGCAAAGGCATCTACTAACGGTAAAGAAACATGAAGGTGAGAGATATATTATACATGACTGACAAGTCTCTCTAGACCAAGAGGTGTTGATTCCTCATCCTCTACTCCCCGAGCAACGAGATCAAGTCTTGGAAGACCTCAAAAGTCGACTAGAAAAGGCACTATTAGACCAGCAAACTACATTGCAGGCAAATCAGCAGTTGGAAAAGGAAGTAAACGAGCTACAAGGGCTTGTGAAAGAGTACGAAACTGGATTGGAGTCGATTACAAGTAAATTTCGAACACATGCTGTAAAGTAGCTTGAATGAGATGAACCTTGGACGAAGAGACAAAGAGTACTAATTCAGCTCGCCCTGTTAGAATGCAACAACAGAGGGCCAAATCAGACTTCGAAGGGAATACGAAGCGCTATTAAACGCAGAAAAGGTAAGCAGTGTCTATTCAGGAGATGTCGAGGAAGGGGTGGTGATTAACATGTCGTTTTTATAAGGGAACGACAGCTGCATTATTTATTGAAAACACCATGTTACAAACACAACTTCGACAATTATCAAAGTCATTACGAGACGTATACAAACACGAGTCCGTAGATGCGCACGAACAGCAAATATCACAGTTGAAAAAGGAGAATCAGGGCCTTTTGGAGCTATTGAAAATGAGCCAGCTGCCTGATTTAGAGGAATCCAGCACGCAGGAAAAGTCATCGCCCGTTCTGCAAGTAGCGAGACCGGGTGTGGTTGAGGAGTTCTTTGACTGATGGAGGAGATGGCTGCGTGCTCAAGCCAATAATGTATACCTGATCTTGCCTCTTTTACACCAATCAATAAACAAGGCGAATATCAAACGATTCTTGGCAAATAGGATGAGCAAAGCCAGGATGATTTAGCAAAGATGTATGTTTGGTTTTAACATGAATGGTCTAAAATGGCAGTGGCCTTGGTAGATCACTGGAGTTTATATGGCATTTGATTATGTAATGGACAATGTTCTCGGCCTGGATTCATCGCGCGAGATCCAGCATTGGTTGATCCACCAAATACACCAATCATACAACATCTGCCTCATCTAATTCAAAATATCTCGAACAAAAGCATCAGACATTCTGCCCACTAGGCATTAGAAGTGAATGCGAGCAATGCATAATCAAGAGTAGCCTTCATATCCACAACCTCATCCTATTCATATAACAGTTGTATCAAATTATACGATATCAAATGTCAGAGACAAACGCAGTGTGGCTTGACTCGTCTTGCATGAAAAGCCATGTCAATCCGCATAAATAATTTAAGGATTTTACTATTGTTATCGCAATCTTCATGTGCGAATCATAAATGACGTTATGATGGTACAACCATACATTCGAGAGGGTTTTGAAATGATTTACATTTGTGATACAGATCAATGCAATGGCAACAGCAGAGGCTCCTGCTCTTTATCAGTTGCTCTTGGTATGCTGCAACCAAGATTCAGACAGCAGTGGTCTTTGGCAATGATATATAGCTAATATGGATGCGAAAAAAGATCGCGCAATTGAAACAAATGGCAGAAGAATAGAAGAAAATGGTGTTTGAAATGCAATGACATCATTTTGGATATGGAGTAATGTTGTCGTTCGTTCTTTTTCAATTCCCCAGGTTTCAATAAATAAACAGGTCTGTGAGGCTCCATTTCATTCTTACTTTTTTTTCTCTCTTTTTTCTCAACAGTTTAAAAAACAAGCATTGTAAGTATTCTTGGATCACCTTTCATGCACAAGTTGAACTAACATGAGGCTTGTAAAGACAGCCAATGGATAAAAGTGATTTCCCCAAACTCGACGAGTCAGTGGCTACTCCCAGTGTCGAGAAATCAGCACTAGGTTCATCCTGGGCTGAGGTAGCTCAACCCCACAACGACGACAACACAAGCGGCGCGTCTACTACTACTACTACTACTACTGCTACTGCTACTACTGCTGCTGCTGCTCCTGAGAAGGATACATCTCTTGAGCCAAAGCAAGAGGCTACTTCCAAGGTAGATCACAGACCCAATGCGTGGGAAGCTACAAAGGATAAGGCGACATTTGCTGATATCGCGGGTCATGAAAAGAAGCAAGAAGAGGAATTCCCTACCCCACAAGAGGCCCTCAAGACGGTGGACACTGAGTCACTGCCTGCATCTGGTGGTGTAGGCGACTTGTTGAACAGCAACTCGACTGAAACACACGTACAAGGTAAGAGGATATTGGATGGGAGATGGGATGAAAAGCATGATCGAGTGCTCATCTGGCTTTATCATTTTTAGACGCCACACAACCACCCAACCCAGATAGATCGTTTGCCAATGTAACATCCAACAAGGATTTCCCCACCCCCGAGCACGACGCCTCTGTTCCTCAAGATACAGAGCAACCTCCTTTGTCTGACTTGCCCGATGTCAAGGACATGCTGAAACAACCCTCCGTTCATGTTCCCCCAGTTCCTCCTACTCAAAGCTTCGCCAAGATTGCCGCAAAGCCAATCCCTCCCGAGGACAGACCTTTGAGCGAGCGCGCACAACACATCATCAATAACCAACCCAAGGAAGAGCCTTTGGCCATGACTGAGGAAAACTTCCCTACTTTGGAGCAATCCAACTTGATGTCAGAGGAAAATGCGTCTGTAGAAGACAAGGCTGTCTACTCTGAAATCTCTAGATTCCATCAACTCAATGAGGAAGAAGCCAAGGAAAACAAAGGTAAGCGGCGCCCTGTCAAGAAGAGAGTGGAAGAATAGCTGCTAATGCGATTGGTATAGATCCCAACTTGAAAAAGTCGTTTGCCGACATCACCAGTTCCAACTTGGACGAAGCTCCCCCCTCTGCTGTTCCACACGTCGATCAGCATCCCGTCTATGACGAAGAGACCGTATACTTGGAAACTGCCAAGAGAGAAGAAAGAAAGAATCTTCAAGTTGAGCACGGCAACAATGAGCAGTTGATCAAGGAAGAAGGTAAGCAGTTTGCACTGACGACACTATGGGCACAGGCTAACTTCCATCAATATGCAACAGAATTGAAAGAGGTTGAACCCACCAAAGAGCAAAAGGAGCAAGAAGAGGAAGACAAGCAAACCTATGAAAAGAGCAGAGAGATTGTCACTGGAGAGCATGGCCAAGATGAAGACGCACTGGCTGCCCGTCTTGGTACATTTGACAGTAGCCAAACTGGCAGAATCACCATCTTCCATACCATGTTTGCTCTTTATAGACTCGGTTATTCGTGGCTCTCTATTATTCCTGGCGCCTTGTTGATGCACATTCGACTCTCACCATTGACATCTCCTTACGGATTCCCATTTATCTACAGATCGCCCTTTGATCTCATTTTACTGCCTATTTATACAGACAACTTGACCTCTGCTCTCAGCTACAAGACGCCCATGCTGCATCAGCCCAAGGAAGAGGTGACGAAAATGGTCAAGACTTATGGACACAAGGACGGCCTTGGCTACTGGGACGGCATCAGAGCTATGCGTAGCTTGGAGAAGGATAGTTTAAGGTGGTGGCAATTGGGTTCGTGGGCTGTGCATAGAATCCAATGGACTTTGGCCTACACCATGCTACATGAACCTCAAACCAATGTTGTCACTGTGCCAACACTCGTCTCTCTCGCATCTCAGGATTAAGATGTACCACAATTAAACCCATGCATTACTAATACTTCAACTAAACAAATAATGAATAAAAAAATAGTCGATTAGAACATAATATTGTGATTGATAAGCACAGTTACTTGTATCTTTATAAATCCTACTACCTACGAAATTGGAGCCTGAAAAGACTTGACGGCCAAAGAAATCTTGAGAGACCCTTTAGTTATTAATCTCATTACGAAATCATTGACAGGGAGAAACAGAAGGATGGCACCCGTCCAGATATGGTACTTGGAGCAAAGAGCGCTCTTTCAGGTCTCTCTCATATAAACAGAGTCATACACATTGTCTACAGAGACGTTCCCATTCTATTAGATGCAAGGAATGACTACAGCATGGTGTAATGCGATGAAATCAACATGACAACCCGATCCATCCAGAATATCTATGACTCTAAATTTAGCCGTAAAGAGCCGCACAGATATCAAATCAAATAGGAAACGAGGGGCCACGTAAAAAATGGTATTTCCGTATCAAGCCAATCACCAAATTTTTCAGCTTCACATGAAATTGCACTAGAATTGAATCTAAATGTTTTTCCCCTCTTTTCTCCTTCAATACTCCATGTCTGCCAACGATAACAGCACTGCCGCCGCCGCCACTACCACCACTACCACTCAACAAATCCAGCCTCATCAGGAAACCTTGACTGAAAAGGCAGTTGAGGGAAAGCTCGATTCTCTTGAAGGAAATGCCCGTTACCTGGCTTATGCTGGTAGATTGCGTACTGCTCTCGTCGCTTCATCTCGTTACTTGGCTTATACTTCGGATGTGGGAGAGGCCTTTAGACCTATTGTGCCTCCCGCTGTTGTTACAGCTGCTTACGGTATCAGTTGGCTCTATTTGGGTTTGGATGTGAGTTATGAAGGCTATAAATCTCACCACGCTGGTCAAGTAAGTAGTATACATTAGAGGGTGGATCTCGTGAGAGAGTAGCTGACCAAGTGTCGTCTAGGAAAACGCAGTGGTTGCTACTACCATGGTCAAGAGAGGTGTGTTTCAATCATTGGCCTCCATGGCCTTCCCTATGATGACCATCCACTCTATCGTCAAGTACAGTGCCTACGGATTCAAAAATGTAAAGAATGCCAAGGTGAAAGCATGGGGTCCTACATTGTTGGGTCTCGGCATCGTGCCCTTCTTGCCCTACATCTTTGATGAGCCCATTGAACACATTGTAGACAAGGTTTTCAAGCCTATTGAAGAAAAGGTATCACGCAGCGTAGTTGCTCGCATTGGCCACAACAAGACTGGCGATGATCTACCTACCGAACAACAAGTATTGGCCAAGGAACAAATAGACAAGAAGGACCAATAAACCACTACGCTTGTACATATATTTATTGAATAAAAGATCGCGTATCTCTACGCATTAAACTGGACGTTGCCAATGGATTACACTGTATTAGTGCATGACTATGTGGGGATTATGTGGCCGTAGATATCATTCATAGTAGCTCGAGCATTGATCATATCGGTTTGAATTTGTTTATTAAATTTTGAAGAAAAAGCATTGCATCTACTTAGATTCCACCACCCAATTCTCTTTCGAGTGCATCAACATCCATATTATCCTGTCGGTTTTGAGCGACGGGAGCAGCGGCGGAAGCTGCTATAGACGATGAATGTCTATTACTATTGTTGTCGAGATCCTTTGCAACATCTCTGCTTCTCTCAAGCGCTTCACGGTCGTTTGCGCTCAAACTCTCCTTTCGCTTGAGGTTGGCTGCTCCCATTTGTAATGGTGGCAATCCTTGCTTCTGTGCTTTAAATGTCATGACTTCCTGTGCGATCATTTCTACATGGCATACATGTTAGCATGGTTGTGATAATTCGACATTTGAAATACGTACTGCGCATGTCCTCCATGGACTCAACAACCTCAAATGAGAAATCAAAGCTTTGCGTATGAGAGGGCTCATCATCCTCGTCATGGTAAGCGCTGAGATAAGGATGAGCAAGGGCCTCTTCAACAGTAATTCTCTTTGCGGGGTCAAATGTAAGCAATTTGTTGAGAAGATCGATAGCCAAAGGACTGGCTCTGGGGTAAAGGTTTTGGAAGGGGATCTTTGGCATTCTTGTTAAGCTGCGAATATAGACTTGTGCCTAAAATTATATCCTTCCTGATGAGCTGTCTACACACCAAATATTGCCCTAGTTTATGCACTCACTCTTTCACTTCCAACACGACACAAGGTCTCTTCGTCAGGTGTACCCAAGATACCGAGGATTTGGTTCAGTTGATCAACATCTATGCAATCGTGTCAGTATTTTGCTTGCACTGCTCTCCTCGGATGCCAACACTTACAGTCTCTTCCCTTGAAAAGAGGTCTGCCACCCAGCATTTCAGCAAAGATACAACCAACAGACCACATATCAACTGCAGGTACATTAGTTCAAATGACCAAACCCTGCTCACCAAGTGTTACTTACTCGCTTTGGTATATTTTTGGAAACTCAACATAATTTCAGGAGCTCTGTACCATCGGGTAGCGACCTAAAATGCCTGATTTAGCGTGAAATCACATAACGAAATGTCTACAAACTTACGTATTCAGTCATGAATCCAGCATTTCCTTCAGGAGAAGAAGAATAACCACGAGCCAAACCGAAATCACAAATCTTCAGCTCACAATCAGCATTCACAAGCAAATTACCAGGCTTCAAATCTCTGTGTAAAACCTAACATATACCAACATTAGAAAAAAGAGTTCTATTTTTAAACCAAAAACCTTCTTTTTGCTTTGCTTACATTGGCGCTGTGGATATATTTAAGACCTCTGCAGATTTGATATACAAAGTATTGGAAATGGGCGTCTGTCAAAGGCTGGCCTGAACGGATGATTTGATGGAGATCGGCTTCCATCAGCTCTTGGACCAAGTAGCTGTAGACTGTGGTTAGTTTTGGATCTAGATACGCAATAGGTTTGTCTTACATTTCATTAAAGTCTTGCAGATTGACAATGTCCATGTCAATGATGGATGTGATCTGGGCAAGTGGTTTGAGTGTTTGCTCTAGGTAACAAAGCGTGCCTACTTACATTTTCATGTCCATTAAAGTGCTTTAGCAACTTGACTTCACGTAAAGCACGCTTGGCCAAGATGGTCTTTTCAAAAATGCGACAGACCTATATATCGTCCCTTAGCAACACAATCCCTCACTTTCCGCTTTGCCATCTACTTGCCTTTTTGATGGCTACTTGTTCATTTGTCTCGCAATCTTTGGCAGCACTATATGATATTCCCGGTTATTTCATTGTTCATGTATAACGCTGCAATCAATATTCATTTACCAAACGACACCGTAAGCACCTTGGCCCATTTCACGAATAAACTGGAACTTTTTGTCAACAATAAACTGTTGATTCAAGACTGGAAACGATTGATAGCCTGGCATTTTTGTGATGTAAAGAATAATACAACTTGTTAAAGAAGTGTATTAGAAAATGAAAGAAGAAAAAGAGGAGTACAAGAGAGGTGGAAGAGGGAGGACAGTGTTTTTGCGTTTGAATATTAGTTTTAAACCACTTTAGATTGGTTGGTAGATATATTGCTTGGCAAAGAGTGTAATTTAAACTTAAATTACATAAAGTGCTGAATCAAACATGTTACAATTTATAATGTTATTGGCCTTGCCGTAGGATTTATAAGCAGCTTGGAATACGCTGGAAGCATGCCATCTCTGCAGTCTGTGGTCTGTGGTCTGTGTCGTGTTGCTTACAGCATCTTACCGTGCGCTCCAGTTCCACAGATTGTCAAATCTTAAAGTGGGTTACATGTGCAGTGGTTGAGTGTATGCTCGGAATACCCGAGACTCTGTTGCAAGATAAACTTTGTATCGCTTTGTGTACACCTTTTTACGACATGGCTTGTAAATTCATTCAATACTGAATATTTGGTGCTAGAATGAGCTTATTCTTGTAGGTCAGAGAATGGTGAAAAGCACCCATATACCACGAATTAAATGGCCATTGTGATAACAGTAGCAGTTGTACTCATCTCAAGCTATGCCTGACGAAGAAGCTTCATACAATTTGCGCAACAAAACATCATGCTTCCGCAAAAACAATCCATTCAGCACTGTTCATTGCCATTGCCATACTCACTAACCGTGAATATCTCTCTGGCAGTTTCCTGCCGATAGTACACAAGCCGGATAACATCGAGTTACTCTTGAGCGTAGGCTGTATAGTTGACAAGCTTTCAATGAGGGGCACTAAACTGCTTTTACACGGCGATTTCGAGTGATACACATTAGCTGAACCAGTGGAGAGATCGCCTACAAATCAAAATTTGGGTTTAAAACGATGCTTTACACATAGATTGATGAATACATTTAGCTATCAAGTACGACTTGCCTTCATATGCAAGAGCGCAGCAATTATTGTCTGTTGCAGATTAGTTTCTGCATTTACAGCCGTAACTCGATTTAAGAGACTGGTAGAGGAGGGGGGAGTAGTGAGTGTCTCTTATGCCAAGAAACGTGCCCAATAACGAGGAGAAACCTTTAACATTTATACCCAAATGTCAAAATTCAAAATTCAAAATTCAGCAGCATGCGATTGGGACCTAAGAGATGACACCGGCAGAGATTGAGCGTAGTGAAAGCAATTAGAGGTCTATATAGTGTCTTTTACTATACAAAAGGTCATTGTCAGGGCAAAACGCAGCCTATGCTGG